>CAUYQV010116517.1:0-21737 GCA_963574575.1 Galagoides demidoff
ACATAGGATATGCATGAATATTTAGATAAAATCTGTAAATAATTATAATAGCCATCTCTGATGGAATGGATTACAAATTATCGAAAGACAAAAAAGTTTTGTGTACTCTCTTTTTCTCACATATTCTTATTTAAAAAATCACTTAACATCTATTATTGGAAGTGCCAAACTATGGTTCAATAAACATGACATATAAACAAACACACTGGATAATAAAATCTTTATTTAAATATAGTTTCTCTGTCTAACTAATGCTATGACAACTCAGAATTCCTCATTTCAGGTTTTAAGTATGGCAAATCATTAGCACATTTCGGTCAACCAGATGACATTCCATGTACTATCTAACAACTAGCAATTGAGCATTGACCAGTCAAACGGATGCTAGCCACTATGTTATACCATTATCCTGTGGCGGAATATTGAAAATTACAGTAAGGTGCTATTTGATTCACTTAATTAACTATACCTCTCCCTCAATATATAAATAACTACCAAGTTAAAGATTTCAATTTAATTTTCAATAAATATAAATAGATACCACATTTTGTCATGTATAATATTCCCCCAGCTTAACTTTTTTAATTAAAAATTTTACTTGTTTCTATTTAGGTACTTGTTTTTTGTATTATATAGGGATTTTGGCTTTTTTTAACATTATGGTACAAGAAATTTTGTGCAATAGATAATTACAAAACACAAGAACAGATACAAGATATGAGAGATTATATGTACCACTGACAGAGTTACAGCATCGTAGAAGGCCAAGAGTTCTTTGTCACTGTTAACATCAAAAGTATCATCTTCTTCAATGTCTACATTACCAATGCCTTCTGAAGGATCACTCTCACCATCCTTATAAATTTCATCATCCTTGGATCCATCCATAGCATTGCTGATGCCACATTTTTAAGCAATTTCACAACCACTTTCTTCTTGACACTGTTCCATGAACTTAAGATGCAATCACAAGCATGGAGTCTTTACCTATAGGCGTTAACTCATTGCCAGCTGACCGTATCCACAACATCCAATCTTTCTTCATTAGGGCCTTAAAGTGCTTGTTTACTGACACATCAAGATGTTGCATTGGCTGGTTAGCAGACCGGGTATCTGAAACTGGGTTTTCACATCTGCTGTGATTGCTTTTGTCGTTGTGTAACATGGGCTTGAAGTGATCAAAAATAAGCAAGGCTGGCTTTTTAAGCAGTCTGTCAGGACTTCACGACCACATTTTGTTAAAGCAGATTTTCATGTCTTCGTTCATCCATCCTTTTTCATCATGTAGATAATAACTCCACTTGGAATCTTTTCTTTCAGAAATACTCTTCTTTTAAATATAGGTACTAACTTTCCTCCATCTTCACAGCAGGGTAGAAGAGCAGTGAAATGTGTTTTCTCCTGTCCACTAGTGTTAGCAGCCACAATCTTTGCTCCTTTGACATCCACAGTTCTGTTGAATGGCACATCAAGTGTGAATGGGTCTTCATCCATATTGGCGATTTCAGGCAGTTCAAAATGGTAAGTCTTTCAGGTTCCTAATATAAAAATGAAATTCTAAAACTTGATTTTCTCAGGCTGGTGGAAGGTTTGGGGTGAGTTTTTTCACATCCTCATGTTCAAACCTTCTCTCTTCATAAAGTTAAAGCACTATTTAAGTGTTCCTGAGAAACTATTAATGTTTTTTAAATCTTTTTTTTTTTTTTTGGTAGTTTTTGGGCAGGATCAGGTTTGAACCTGCCACCTCTGGTATATGAGACCAGCACCGACTCCTTTGAGCCACAGGTGCTGCCCGAAACTATTAATTTTTTTTTTATCATGCATTCTTTTACCTGCTTATATCATCTTAGTTGAAACAGTGATCTCAGTTTGATTCTGCTCCATAATCCAGGTCTTTGTGTCCTGTTCCACCTCCAGCCACTTTTTAGGTTTCCCTCACATTGCCTCCTTCTGTCTTGGCATCTGACGAAGCTTTTCTTCCTGTTGCTTCTACAACCTGCTGACACTCTCTGTGAGAGGAGGGCCAAAGTGTCTCTCAGCAACTCCATTGCCATGTTCTTTAGCATATTTAATAACTCTTCACTTAAAGCTTTTAGTGTACAAAAATCATTTTGATATTTCCCTAGGTATTTTCCAATAATTTTTGTAAAACATATCAGTTAGATTGCTAGCTTCCACCTAAAGTCTACAAAGAGAAATGTGTAACCCTTCCTTGGCAGAAAGTGTTTTATTGCAAATTCATCATCATTTCAACAAAACTGGTTACCATATTGTAGGGTTATTTTGCATGCAGATATCATTATTCCTTTCTAGAGATACACTTCAAATGAATAAGCATACATGAAAGAATTAAAACCATTTATATAGATACAGAATTACTAATTTGTGCAAAAAAGTGTGCATCATACATGGCAAAATACGGCATTCAGCTTATAATCCCACTATTGAAATGTCTTCCAATGATCAAGGTAAAAAGTTTAATGGAAATATTAGAGTTTGCCTCATACCTAAACGTTCTATTTCCTTGTTGGAACTCCTTTTATTTTTATTAAGTTATGAAAGTTTCTTTTTCTTTGTTTAAAGTAATCAATAATTAAATTTATATAGTGATATCATTTATGAAATAGCATTTTTCATCTGATAAAAAGATGCACATTAGTTTATTGTGAATCTGTTTCTCACGGCATCAGTAGTCTTCTACCATCTGCAGCTATACATACGCATTACATTTTTCTAATATTATAAAGCAAAAGATTAACCACCAACATCTCTGAAGATTTGGAATGAAATAGATGTTACACAATAATCACTGTACTAAATTTAGCTTTTTAACAATTGCCATTTCAGATATATCTGGTATTTATACTGTTGTAAAAATGTAAAAGAAATGCTAAGAGCTAGCCTTCATAAATCTATTAATTTTTTTCTTGAAAAAATAACTATTGAAAATTATAGAGTTATTAATATTTGGCCACATTACTACTTAACTAGAGGTAGGTTGTGGTAAATTTGTTATCTATTAGTATCAAAATCAGAAATGATTAATTCTAATTAATTTTGTTGTGTTTCAAAATAGAAAGATTTTCCTAGCATAATAAAGTTTTTTATATTAGATTACATTTTTCCCTCCATAGAGTTCTTGCAGACCAAGAGTTTTATCACTAGATTTCCCGTCCATGGAGGACTTATTCTAGCAGCTATCTCCTTCAGGGGATGCCTCAGCTGCCAAAAGCCACTTTAATGGAATGCACGTCTTTCTCAGAAGGCCCCATTTCCAATAACTAATCAAGACAGAGTCTAAACTCCCTTGTCATTTTATCCCAAATTAGCTATGTTATTTTATTTTACACATATTTTATTTGGAACAAGGTCCTCACTCTGTCATCAGTTTTGGTGCAATCATAGCTCACGGCAACTCTGAACTCCCAAGCTCAAACAAAACTCCTACTTCAGTCTCCCAAGTAGCTGGAATACAAGTGTATGCCACTCTGTTCAGCCTGAAATTAGCTATTTTAAATGCCAATATTTACCTCAGGACTTTCCATGCATTTGGTCAAGGCTTCATGGGAACACAGCACAATTCCATTTCTACTCCTTTTGTACTATTTCTTCTCTATCTTTTACTTAATTGTTGATCTCTAAAAATAGCAGTTGATATTTCCTCAAAATTGTACATAAAATCTAAAACTGCATTATTCATGGGGCCTGCAGTCACTAGGATTTCACCTGCCCTGGTATACAGGTTGTTGATAAACTCACTCACTCTTGCTAAATTCCTACTCATTTATATTAGATTACATTTTTCCCTCCGCAGAGTTCTTGAAGACCAAGAGTTTTATCACTAGATTTCCCGTCCATGGAGGACTTATTCTAGCAGCTATCTCCTTCAGGGGATGCCTCAGCTACCAAAAGCCACTTTAATGGAAGGCACTCTTGCTAAATTCCTACTCATTTCATTGAATTATTTCAGTGACTGCTTTGAACCACTGTGCTTCTTTAATACTTATACAAATGTATAAGACCTGCCTTTATCTTCAAAATAGTCTGATGCATTGAACAAGAGGTAAACAAATAAGATAAGTATTGTAAGAAACATAATTACATGATACAGTAAAATCATGAAGGAGAGAGAGAGAGCAAATTATCTTCAATGAGCTAATTGATCTACAACATCTATTCTTACTCCTTCAATTGAACTAATTTGCTTTGGATTGGCAAAATGCAAATGCTTTTATTATAACCATGTATAAGGTTAAGTGCTATGAAAACTTCCAAAAAAAGTATGATTTTTATAGGAGTAGTTAATGACACCATTTTGAATATTTGAAGAAATATTTAAAATTACTTTCTGAATGTTATCTGTTTTTCAGTTAGATGATTTACTGGGATGCTAAGTTTTATATATTTCAAATATTACTGTGCCACTGTTATCTTTCACTGAATTGTAATAGAGGAAAAGCCCAGATTATCTATATTACTAATCATTAAGCTTGATGGCTTAAGAGAACAAAACATTGGAGAATGTGAAGGGAATACTTCTTCAAACTCTGAGGTTTCTGTGAAGAGAATTTTTTTTTTTCAAACCATTCCTGGGATTTTGCCTGACCTATTTTTCTTTCTCATAGACATGGAGGGAATTTATGGTCAGTGTGGAGAATGATTCATGTTACTTTGTTCCATCTTCTTGCAGGGGAGAAAACACATTGCTTTTCTTTTCCTTTTTAAGTTTTTTTAGTTGAAACATTTTCCTGAAAACAAAAGTCAGTATAACAAAAGAGAAACAAGCAAAAGTTTATTAATGTGTGCTGTGCCCATCACAATGAACAGAGTCCTCAGTTTCAAAGTATTCCTTTCTCAAGGCAATGGCTTCAAAGCCTTACTTAAATAGTATTTTTACAAAGAGCCATGAAGCCTACATAATGACAAGACAAAGAAGAGAATACCTGTGTGCTTTCAAAAGGCTGGGAAATGTGGGAAGGCAAATTTATGGGAAGAGTAAAGTCTGAGCTTTAAAAAAGCTGAGGGAGAGGGGTGGTGGGGCAGAGTGTGATTTTGTGTTTTAATCTTTTAACTGCAACTAAAATCTCAGTATTTTAGAGAGGAGTATTTTAGTTTTCTTCACTTTTTCTTTGAGATGTGACTGCCCTCAGAAAACTTTTATTCATTCAACAAAGATTCACTTAATACTTATCATGTGACAAATGCTATGTTAATTATTGGAAAAATGATAATGAACAAAAAATACGTTCCTTCATTGAACTTATACTGTAGCAGTGATAAGGTTTCCCCCATTCAGGACTAGATAGGGGCCCCCTAATAAAACAGGCTTTTTGTCTCCAAACCACACTCTCTGAATACATGCAAGACAGAAGAAGATGTCTTTCCAGTATTTCATGTAAGCTGGGCCCCTTGTGGACTTCTTGCTACTTTTGCTGGGAGCTTGAAGGATTACATTCATTTGTTAATACACTCATTCATTTGGTAATCAACATCAAAGACTGCCAAGTCATGGCCAAATGTTATTCTCAAGATTCCCAAAACAATATATAACCCCTAGACAAAAGGACTTCCTATTTCTCTGGTGTCTTTCATCCTTCTAAACCTTTCTATCTAATAAATCCGATCTTATCACTGATCTCCGTAGTTCATGGGTTTGTTCTTCAAATCTCTGAGTCCAAGGACATATTACAGAAAGGAATTCCATCAACATATTTTGGGGAATTCCTCCCAAATCGGATCTGTGGTAAGCAATAGGGCCATTTAACTCTATCCTGTATTTCTCTGTAATCATAATAATGGAGACGAATAATTCAGTTGTCCATAAGCCCCTAAAAAATTGTATAGAGTGGCTGTGGACCTCCAAGTCACAGGTGAGAGACTGTTGGGGAATGAACTTTCTAATTCCACCTTGACTCCAAAAGAAAGGAGCCAAAAGGAATGTTAGAAGGCTTCTGAACCCATACTGTATGCACTCTTTTTCTCTGGTTGAGAGGTGAAGAATATCACAAGTGGCACCCAGAGGTCCTGGGTCCCCAGCAATGGTTGTGATCCCACAGTACTGGAGGGACTTCTGAAAACACTGTCTCCCAGCTCTTATACTACCTACCCATGTCTTATAGTATCTACCACATCTCCTGGGTCTAAGGCTCTTCTACTAATCTCTGCAGACCCCTGCTGTGTGCTTTCTCTCTTTCTCCCCTTGTAGTTTGCATACTTTGTCTGAATGTTGATAAGGGCTTGCATTACATATTTAGTTAAATTTGTACAGGCTCTTTCTAGTATTTTTTGATGTTGTATGTTTCAAAAGGGTCCTTTTCATTATCTTTCACTCCATTTAGTTCACTAAAGACTGAACTGTGTTAATGGCTATGAAAATGAGAGACAACAAATCAGCTCCAAAGATAAAGGGCAAAATGACCCCCCCAAAAGACTTTTTTCATGACCAGGACCCTGCATTGAGTGCTCTCCAAGGCAAGAGTGGCCTTATAGGGACTCCCCCACAAATTAATTGAAAGATGGCTTATCCAGGAAATGTATATAAGAGCTGATCACTAAATGTTGTGAGACCTCTTGAAAGTTTTAGATTTCTGGAGAAAGAAACTGAGACATGTAAAATGATGGAACTGACATGGTGAGTGATGCCTCAAGAAGCTACACCAATAAGCATCACCTTTTCGTCCACTCACATCTTACTCTAGAGTATAGCTCAGTCTCTCCTGAAGAAAGAAAGAAAGAAAAGAAAGAAAGAAAGAAAGAAAGAAAGAAAGAAAGAAAGAAAGAAAGAAAGAAAGAAAGAAAGAAAGAAAGAAAGAGAGAAGGAAAAAAAGGAAAGGAAGAAAGAAAAAAAGAAAAGAAAAAAAAGATGCCTTTAAAAATGAAGAAAGGCAAAGGAAAGCTACTCTTGGTGCCCTAATTGTCTTTTTGTCTTTTCTGGTTGATTAGTGTAAATGAAACAGTTCAAAGGCATTCCAAGTTTCTCTAAGACTTCAGCTAGTTGTAATTAATTCTAATGCAAAAAATTTAAAATACCTCTCAAAAACATTTCTCTCAATTCTGATTTTTTACAAAGTTTAATTATTGCTGCCTCCCTAAATTTTCGGGAAGAAAAGAAGAAGGAAAACACAGCATTTAACACTTATTCATGATAAAAAGACTAGTTTACATTATAACTGGGAATTTAGAGGAAAACAAACTTGTAAAAATTATCAATTAAAACTTGGAGGTTACACATCTGAGCATCACCCAACTGTTTTCTCTGGGAAGAGGCTCATCATCATTTTGCTTGACAGGCATTTACCAAATGGCAGGTGCATAAAGGGGCAGAACTTTCATCAGGTGGGACAGCTCCAGTTCAGAACTATGGCTCCCAGATATGTGATTTTTCAGTTTGTGCTTATGGCTACAATAAACACAGGGGAGCCCACAGATATGAAGGGCTGTACTGGTAATCATGGCTAAATCCAGACAAGCACAGGGACTAGGGAGACCATGCTTCTCAAGAATTCTTCCCCAGACATCAGAAGACTTCCTTTTCTTTGGTTGAAAGGCTTTCTGGGTTGGTCAAAAGATGCTTTGACAACCCAGGAACACAGAGGGTGGGACTGATGAAGACACTGGAAATTTGTTCTTTTCCACAAATGGGTAGCATATTCTGTCACCAAGACAACACCTCACTGGTCTGTGTTATGAGACTCTGGGCCATATTTAATCCCCAGATGCTGAAGAAAGAAAGTATTGTTTTCATCTACACCCAGGTCTGGTCTCAGTATCAACTCTCCAATGGTGAACAATGGCAACCAGAGGGTACCCTAAATTATGACACCATATTTCAGTTAGATCTTTTATGTAAACAAGAGAGGAAGTATTCTGAAGTGCCTGATGTAGAAGTTTTTTGTTTGTTTGTTTGTTATTTTTAATCTCAGAGACAACCCCCAACTATGTAAAACCTGTCAGATTGATCCAGCTCGCCTGGCTTTATCATCTTCCCCAAACAACCAGGGATTACCAGGAAAAACACTGTTAGCACCTAATTCAAACCTGCCATTCACTCCTTCCTCATCTTCCTCAGTGCCTTCAGAAAAACCCAATAAGGAGTCTGTTCCGGAAGTTTCTTCTGGTACCACTGGAACTTTCAGAAAGAAAATGTATCCTTCTTTATGTTCCCCAGTCAAGACTGTGCCCAATTAAAAGGGGAAATAGGTGAATATTTACTCTATTTTCTCTGGGTTATTTGAAACAAATCAAGATTTAGGAAAATTTTCTGATGACCTAGATAAATAAGTAGATATTCTCCAAAGATTAGGAGAAAGTTTTAACCTCTCTTGGAAAGATGTGATACTACTACTAGATCAAATTTTAAGTTTAAATGAGAAGACCAAAGTCTTAGATGAAGCTAAAGTATAGGGTGATTTGTAGTTCATGTCCAATACTGATAGCAGTATGTCCTTTGAAGAAAGGGGCAGTTACCAATAGGTAAGACAAGCAGTTCCTTTTAAGGATCCTGAATGGGAGTCTGAGAAACAAGATGACTGGTAGCATAAACACATTCTAACACATATTCCAGAAAATTTATAGTGATCTAGAAAAAGGCCTATGACTTATTTTGTGTTGTCTGCTATTTCCCAGAAACAATATTAAAGTCCCTCAGTCTTTCTTGAGTGGCTTAGGGAGGAGATGAGAAAACACATTCAGTTGACACACAACTCCTCAGAGAGCCAAACTGTTTTAAAATATAAATTTATCATTCAAGCAACCATAGACATTAGAAAAATACTCCAAAAATTGGCTCTAGGCCCTAATCATAAGCTGGAGAACTTTCTTAAAACACCTATAGTGGTCTTTTATCAGGAGGAAGAGGAGAAGAAAGAAATAGGAGATTTTAAAAAGTTGGCAGCTCTGATGATGGCATTCCAATAGGCAGCCACAATTTGGGGGCAGAAGAAAGCCAGAAGAGTTTCAGAACAAGTGCTTCTAATGTGGTTAGACTGACCACTTTAAGAGATATTGCCCTGGCTGCACCACTTGCCAGGAAAGCCACCGGATGATCCCTGTTCAAGAAGCAAGGGTGACCACAGGAGGACAGCTATTCCTGGAGGCAAAGGCCTGTAGGGACGTGACTCTATTGCCCCCCAAACTGGACTGAAGGTGCCCAGGGCAGTTTGTCATGGATCCAGCTTATGTCATCACTCCTCAAGAACCTCAGTTCTGCATCATCATGGAAGACCAGAAGATAGAATTTCTTCTGGACACTAGAGTCACCTTTTCTGTACTCCTCTCTAAACCTGGTCTTCTATCCTCCAAATCTGTAACTACACAGTGAGTATCTGGAAAGCAAGTTAATGATTTCTTCTCTCAGCCTTTAAGCTGCATTTGGGGAGACTGGCTGTTCTGTCACTCCTTCCTAATCACACCTAAAAGTCCTATTCCCCTTTTGGAAAGGGACATACTAACTAAAGTAGGAACAATCATTTACATGAATATGGAACAAGAACTTATATTATGCCTTCCTTTGTTAGAGGCAAAAATTAACTCAGAAGTACGGGCTACTGAAGAATAGGTGAGAAGAGCAATATATGCTCAATAGGTCCAAATTAAGTTAAAAACAAACAAACAAAAAAACACCATTTAGCTCCCCCAGGTATACAAAGACAAAGTAAACATCCACATGAGGATTGGCAAATGCCTTTTATTCACAAGTAAAATCCTGGAACTTATCACAGAAGCAGACCATGAAGAGAATTAACCATCATCTACCTATAATTGTGAGCCTAAAGGAAATTTGAAGTTATTGTTTAGAAATCAGCAAGGAAAGTGTTAATGTAGAGTTCTTTTGAAATCACTGACTACTTTATTTCCAACCTGACACAAATGACAATGTAATTAACTCCCTCCTTTTGTTTTTCTACCCTTGCCTTTTAATATACTAATCATATTTGTGTTTTCCAGAGATGATGTCATCAGGCCACAACCAGTAAAAATGGTTCCCCTATTCTGTTGCAGACCCTTGGTCGCTTACCTCCAAAGAACCCCTAACTGCTTCCTTCTATCATCACCTAATCCAGCACGAAGCAGTGAAGATTGAACCAATGTACTTTTTCCCTAACATCAGTTAGAGTTTCTACTCAAAGAGGGAGAATTGATACAGAGTCCCCACCATTCAGGGCTGGACAAAGACCTCCATTTTCCAGGTCTAAACAAACAGACTTTTTCTCTCCAAACTGCACTCTCTAAATATAAGCAAAACAGGAGAAAAGCAGTTTTTTCCATTTTTTTTTTTTTTGAGACAGAATCTTACTGTGTTCCCCTTGGTAGAGTGCTGTGGTGTCACAGCTCATAACAACCTCAAACTCTTGGGCTTAAGCGATTCTCTTGCCTCAGCCTCCCAAATAGCTGGGACTACAGGCCACAACACTCAACTATATTTTTTTGTTGCAGTTGTCATTGTTGTTTAGCTGGCCCAGTCTGGGTTCAAACCTGCCACCCTCAGTGTATGTGGCTGGTGCCATAACCATTGTGCTAAGGGCACTGAGCCAAGTTTTTCTAATATTTCATGTAAGCTGGGCCTCTTCTGGAATGTACTCCTTAACACTTTTGCCTGGAGCTGGAAGAACTACATTCATTTGTTAATATACTCATTCATTCATTAATCAACATTGAAGTCTATCAAGTGCTAGCCAAATGTGATTCTCAAGATCTCCTTATTTACAAAATTGTCTATAACAGTTCAACAAAGACCTGTGGGGGGACTTCCCACTTGAGTGTCCTGCCTCTGCCAGAGGCTCTGGTGCCTTGTATTCCTTCTATTTCTTTCTATCTAATAAATCTTATATTATTACTGATCTCTGTTGTCCTTAGTTTCATTTTTGAATCTCTAAGACCTAGGACCTCCTGCAGAAAGAAATTCTATCAATAGCAGAGCTACAAAAACTGTAAATTATAAATAAACAAACAAATAAAATATAAAGTGTGAAAATGATAACAAGGAAGGATATGGGTTGCAAAGGTGTGTGAAAGGTCCTTAGAGTTCTTATGGAAAAAGTAATATTGCAGCCAAAAGTTGAGGGGAAGGACGAAGCCATATGTTTAGAGAAGTTAAAAATACACCAGGTGGGGAAAGAACAATTGCAATGGTAGTTGAGGGGAATCTTAACCTGGGAAATTCAGGAAGAATCCTAAACTAGAAAGAGCAGGCAGGTTTGTGCAGCATTCTATTAGGCCTCTCCATGACATCACAGTTTAAGACACTGGCTTGCACACAACAGAGCAAGGAGGGCAGCAGCAGCTAGCTACAGGGGCCAACTTTTCATTAGACAACTTCATTAAATCTCTGATTCAATGTTAGAAATATGCATACTGCTTTCCATTTCGGGCATGATACCAACAATTAGTGTAAGATATGGTTTTCTGTCTTCTATTATACATGCCCTAATTGGATTGAAACAGAGGCAGAAGTGGTTTTATTATTGATTTAAATGTATCCTAGCACTTTTTAATAATCAGTAATTTAAGTGTAATGTAATAATATAGCTTAGAGCTCTTTACATGCACTATTTTTGTTTATAATTTAATTTATCAATATTAAACACTTAAGTAATATTTATTCCATACTATTTTTTTTCTCCTTTTGTCCACTCTCCTCTTTTCTTTGTCCCTTTTATATTTCTTCCATTCTTTTCTCTGTCTTGTTTTCTTTCCTTTGCTAAGTACTCCACCCCTACTTTAATCTAACACCTATAGAGTTTATTGTGGAAGTTAGAACAAACATATATGAAAATGATAAAGATTTGGTAGTCAGCTCCTTCATAATTTCAATTTTTAAAAGATGTTGTGAGAGGATATTTCATTTAAACATTAAGGATCCTGGTTGCTTGCTTAGCATTTTATATATAATTCAGTGGGGAAACAGCTACTCTTTTTACCACACAACTATTGGAGTAATGGTAAAAAGCATATTGATGCTCCATTCTCTTGGGCAACAGGATGGAATTGTTATAATTGAACATGAATCTCCTAACCTTTCATGAAAGTAATTAAGTTTGGCTATTCAGTTGCTGCTCTGGATTAGTATTTTGACAAATAATATGAGCATAGCATTATATTTTTATGCTTGTTGCTGGCAACTCCAAACCATCATGTAAAAGCTACTAACAGTTTGAAAAATAGGGTTAAGTGTCTCATACAGATGATGATATAGTTGATTTGATATTTCCATATATGTGCATTTCATGAAATTCATTGGTCTTTGAACGTGAGACTTCTTAATATCATTCTAAGTTAAATCAACTTGTGTGTGCTCACTATATTTTTCAGTGAACTATTCTATTTTTTTCCTATCCAGAATAAAGTAAGTATAAGAGAAATAAAAACACTTAAATTTGATATTTGTATAATCCAGTTATATAAGCTAAAAATAAATGCATACATAAATAAAAAAGCAAGGGATTCATTTTGTTCTGAGCTCTCTCACATTACTAAATTCACCAGAATATTCCTATTACAACATGTCCCATATTTCTTTTCCTTCATTGTTCAGTTTTGGGATAATTAAACCAGACACATCAGGACTAAGTCCATAATCTGACCTTAAACTTTAAATTTTAAGGTCACACTGACTCATGGAGAAAGCATAGATCCTGTTCTGATTAAAGAGAAGAATGATAATCTACAGTGAATTCTGGCCTGAGAAACCACTCACAAGGAATCATTGCTCTTGGGCTCTTGATAGAACAGTTTCCAGAATGTTTGTATTACCTCTAACACTTTAATTTGTTTTCCACTTGGTTAAACTGGGGTCATTTAAAATAGACTCTGTGGGCATTCTTTATTTGTTAAAAATTGACCTTCATTCCACACTCGTCTACTCTGTTTAAAATTGCTGTACAAAGACCTAGCCATGTGTCACACCACTACACCCTTCAGCAATCTCAGACAGAATAGCCTCTTCAAGGCAAGCTAACACAAGAAGTGTTACTACTTAATGCTCCCATTAACTGCCTGCCTATTTTGTTGTGCTCTGTGAATTAAAATTGGCAGATTTAGGTCTAAATTTAACTCACTGTGCTTTCTTTGCATAATTTTATCACAGACTTATTCACAGTTCTTTATCTTCTCCTTTTTCCCCACTAGGTATGCCACACCACACTCTTGCTTTGTAATAAGTATAAAAGAATTTTTATGTGAATAAATGTCTTTAACCTTAAAATAACCCATTTAAAAGGTGGTACAAAATAGCATATAACTTTATTATCTTTTATTAACCTAATCAAATAAAATGCCTGGTATTCATATCATGGTATTGCAAACTTTACCATTAACTAATTCACCAAATTCTGCCTTAAGAAAGTAAATGACTTATTTATGTTAATCTCAGTTATTATTGTTCAACACATGAATGATCTCAGTTTTGTCTGATTCTAAGTTATAGTTTCTATAAAATAGTATTTAAAAAGTAAAATAGAAAACCAATAATAATGAGAAGTTAAAGAATAAACAATAAATATCTTCTATAATTTTATACCAAAAAATTCATTTATAAGTTCAACAAAGATTATAGTTGATGAAGATAAGTTTTGTATTGTTTAAGCCTATACCTACCTCAAAGTAGACTTCTACTAAAAGTAGACTTCTAAATATGAATGGAAGCAAGTCTGCAGCAGCCATTCTTTAGAGTAAAGATAGCATTCCATTAAAAAAAAATAGCCAATTCAGTTGGAAATAAACATCCTCAAACAAGTGTAGACAAACTACCAAACTTTGTAAGGCAGCAGAAGTTTTATTTTTATATCTCATTTTACACATAGAATATTAAACACATGTGTATTTGGGTTAAGATTTAATAAAATTAATGACTCTACTATATTATAAAAGACATGATTAAAGAAGCTATCTTTTTAAAGAATCTGTGAATATATGGCATTAAAAATGTCCAGTGACTATTGTTTTCCTTTACTGTATTCACATTGGTGTGATGGCACCAGCAATTTGACCCACTTTTGTTCATGCCTCCTCAATGCAAATGTCACCATGTTTAAAAGGGTGAACAACACTTTAGTATTATTTTGAAAATAGTTTCTAGCCTCATGCTCTAAACTAATGTTTCCCTAAAGATAGACTAATAAGATATGCAGACCAGAGTCACTTTTTTTTTGCATAAAGCAGATTTCTAGTCTCCAAGTTATACATACTGAATTAGAAACTCTGGAGGAATATAAAATTTGGGGAAGTTCAGAATTGATGGTTATGGCTCGGCGCCTGTGGCTCAATCGGCTAAGGCACCAGCCATGTACACCTAAGGTGGTGGGTTCAAATCCCCAGCCCGGGCTGCCAAACAATGATGGGGGCAACCAAAAAATGGCCAGGCGTTGTGGCGGGCGCCTGTGGTCCCAGCTACTTGGGAGGCGGAGGCAGGAGACTCGCTTGAGCCCAGGAATTGGAGGTTGGTTGCTATGAGCTGTGATGCCATGGCACTCTACCCAGGGGGATAGCTTGAGGCTCTGTCTCAAAAAAAAAACAAAACAGAATTGATGGTTAAGGGCACTGTTGTTTAAGAACTTGTTCTAGGACTTTCTAAAGGTGTGCAGGTCATCCACACATTTCAAAGCCTAAGGTTAACACTCCATCTTCGTTCTGCTTTTCCTCCTTGGGTCCTTCTTATTCAACTCTAGGATGGATCATTAACAGGGTGGTGTGGACCTGCGTAAAGCAGGTCTGAGTTTATAGCTTGTCTAATATATTTAACAAATTTCTCACTGAATGTACCAATAATTGACAGGGTCTTCTATTTCTTTTACCAACTCTTAGGAAAATGATTTCTTGTTCTATGGCTTTATTCTTCTGGAATGCCAGTGAGCAGTGACTTGAAAAAAAGAGAAGATGAAAAGGCAGGGAAGGCTTTGTTTTGTTTTGTTCTGTTTTTAACACTTTTCTTGTTTCATTTCAGGATGGGTGTTAGCCTTAGAGGCAACTGGACTGAAGAAGACTCAGATAACGTTTCGTTACTCAGGGAACCAAGTGCAGTCCTTGGTTCTCAGCGTGTCTTAGCTTGTCAGTCGTAATCCTGCAAGTTTATTGTTATGGCTTTTGTTTTTGTTTTCATTCTTAATGTATTTATTTTCTCAGTGTCACTGAATGCCTTCCAAGATATTACTTTTTCTGTAATTGTTATCAGAGTTCAAGTTTTCTGCCAAGCAACTTCTGGACACAGTATAATAAAGGATATTCTTTGGCACTGTTCATGTTGAAGCTGTCTGTAAATATTTGATAATAAGTAAGGACATTTCTAGTCTACTCCAAATATTCAAAAGTGATTCACTCTCGAGTCTAATAAAAACTAATGTCACCAAACTTTTTATCCTGGACATTCTTGGGTTTTATCTTGAAAATAAGACTCCTGTTATTTCTCTATCCTTGATTTTCTACATACTGTTATTGCTACATAAAGAACTACAGTCATTTTTCAGTATCCATGCAGAACTGGTTTCAGTGCTTCCCATGCATACCAAAACCCCTGATGCTCAAGTCCCTGGCACAAAGTAGTGTAGTACTTGCATATAGCCTACATACTTTAAGTCATCGCTAGATTATTTCTAACTGCTAATCCCAGGTAAATACTATGCAAATAGTTATTTTACTATATTGTTTAGAGGGTAATAGTAAGGGGAAAAGGTCTGTACATGTTCAGTATAGATGAATTTTTTTTATTTTTTACTTTTATTAAATCATAGTTGTGTACATTAATGTAATCATGGGGTAGAATGTGCTGGTTTTATATACAATTTGAAATATTTACATCAAACTGGTTAACATAGCCTTCACAGCACTTTCTTAGTTATTGTGTTTAGGCATTTATACTCTACGCCTAGTAAATTTCACAAGTACCCTTGTAAGATGCTCAGAGGGAGGGGGGAGGGTAATTGGTGGGACTACACCTAGATGAATTATTTTTTGAACACATTTTGATACACAGCTGGTTCAATCCATGAATGTGGAACCCATTCCTGATAGCTTATTTTACCTGCCAAAACCTCCACCATTATCCTTGCTACAGAGAGGTCTACATTTTAATTTTCTTTTTTCTTTCTTTCTTTTTTTTTTTGAGATGGAGTCTTACTTTGTCACCCTTGGTAGAGTGCTGTGGCATCATAGCTTACAGCAAAATCAAACTCTTGGGCTCAAGTGATTCTCTTGCCTCAACCTCCCATGTAGCTAGGACTATAGGCTCCCACCACAACGTCCAGCTTATTCATAGAGACAGGTTGTCTCAGTCATCCTCAAACTATGGCCAGCGGGCCACATGCAGCCCACCTAGGACATTTATCCCACCCTCTGGGTGTTTTTGCCGCCACTGCTTGTCCTGCTTAGCAGCCGACTCATCCCAGAGCCACAGTCTAGCCCTCCAACCGTCTGAGGGACAGTGAACTGGCCCCCTGTTTAAAAAGTTTGAGGACCTTGGTAGGTTAAGCTGGTCTCAAACTTTTGAGCTCAAGTAATCAGCCCACTTTTGCCTCTCAGAGTGCTAGGATTATAGGTGAACCTCAAAGCCCAGCCCAAATTTTAATTTTCTATCATTTCCCAACTCATTCTTTTTCTGTGGTCTTGGCCACCACAACACTAGTCTACGTTTAACAAACACTTACATCCTCAACTTCTTTATTAATGCTAATTTCCATCTTCTTGCTTTAATTAATCCTTACATTCTACTCATCTTTGACTGCTTCATGACCATTCTTAGCCTCCTCAGAACGTGACATATACACCCGTGTTTTAAAAACAGCCCATGGAATCCCAAATATTTCTCTTGACTTCTAGGATAATGTGTCCAACCACAATATTCAATACTATTATATGTTACCTTCAAAGAGTAGTTGTAGCTCATTATGATCAAACTGGTTAGAGTCCATTAGTTATTCATTTGTTGTCCCCACAAGGATGTGTGAAATGCTCACTTTAGGCTATGTCTTATGCTAGACAAAAAGAAAGTAAGAAACCTTGCGCTCATAAGTTTAGTGTAGAGTGGTTTCTCTGTAAACAATTAATTGCAATATAGTATTATTGATCCTATAGAAGATGGTTCTATAGGCAACTGTAACTTCTTAAAAATTGCAGCATTTAATTATATTAATACTTAGACAAGTCAAAAAGAAATCTTGAGCCATATTCTAAAACATGATTAACATATACTAGTTAGATGCATTTGGAGGGGCATGTACAAACACAGAAGTGGTGAAGCTGCCTTTGTAAAAGCACATGTGTGCTTCTAGCTTTGTTCTTTCTTTTCTTCTTCTCTTCTCCTTTTTTTTTTTTTTTTTTTTTGTTACAGATTCTCACTATGTCACTGGGGTAGAGTGCCGTGGTGTTATAGCTCACAGCAACCTCAAACTCTCCAGCTCAAGAGATCCCTTTGCTTCAGCCACCCAAGTAGCTGAGACTACAGGTGCCCACCACAACACTGGCTAGTTTGTTCTATTTTTAGCAGAGACTAGGTCTTACTCTTGCTCATGCTGGTCTCAAACTCCTGAGCTCAAGCAATCTCCCCCCCTCGAATTCCCAGAATACTAGAATTACAGGTTGAGCCACCATACCTGCCCCCACTTGCACATCTGGAGACTGCCCGTTACTTAATCCCTGTTTCTTACATAAAACATGACATTTGGTAGATATCTAGTAAATGCTTGTAATGCGTAAGTGACTTCTTGTAAGTTATGTAAGCCTTTAATAGAAGAATAAGCACCAGAAGCTAAATCTCATTATCACAGATGATTTTTTTTAAAACAGTATGTTGAACTATCTACATATACTATGATGCAAATTTAAAAATATCTAGTACAGTCTAAACTGTCTTTTTATTTTGTCTTTAAATTATAAACTTCTATCAGTAGATTACTACCAAAGATTTTAAATTTGTGAAATTTAATATATTCTTGCTGTACCTCAGAGGTAGTTGTTTATTAAATGGATAACACAAAAGAAAGATGAAAGTTTGACCCTAAAAGAGAAACTTTCTCATTGACTAGAGACCTTATCCATGAATGAAAATCTTTAATGTAAAATGTTACATTACATGCGGTATTTTGTGATCACATTTTCAGATGCATTTGTAAACATTTAGGAATAGAATGCTCTTTAGCTTTTTGAATCAGTTTCTTTATTCCAATCCTGATTTCATAAGTAGTTGTCATTTATTCTCTGTCTTGTACCTTTGGCTTGTGGTGATATTTATAATGAGTCAATCAGCAAAGGTGACTGACTGAATTGATTTATGCTAGATGGACCTATCTCCTTCACATAAAAATGGCCTGAACTCCATAAATCTAAGTTCCAAAGGTGCTAGCCAGCTTTCGTGAAAGCAGAGACATTTAACCAAGAGGAGTGAGCCAGGCCTTTCCTCTGTTATTTTTGTCCTGTAAAGAGAAAGAAGACATGTGAGATGTAGCTGATTTAGCTCTCTGTTATTTCCTGTTAGCTACCTTTTTATATGGCTTATACATTTTAAACATTTTAATCTTTAAATATTTTCCAGGATTTTTAATATAAAGAGACTCCAACACCAATAAATCAGTAGATATGAAAAAGAAGACATACAGTTATTAAGTAACCACTTTCTACACAGCAGTGAGGTGAGCAATTTCCAATCTAATTTATTCTTCCCAAAATATTTCCATAATAAGTATTAAAATGGTCAATGTCATTTAGCATTTGGAAAACCTGAGGCATTGGAAGATTCAAGCGAGTGTTCACAATCATGTAACAGCCAAAGACTGAAGCAAGGATTTATACCTCTATAACCTAATTCTCAAGCCTGAGCTATTAAATGCTGTAATATAGCATCTTTCCTCTCCTACAGTCAGGATACTGCGTGGAAGATTTAGATTTGTAAGAATACTGTAATAGAAATCGGAAAAGGTACAAATAGAATTTATTACACTTTATATTAAATGCACTATTAAACTTTTAAGAGAACATATTTGAAAGTTCAGATAATCACTGGAATTTTAAGAGATGTGGATAGTAATGGCAGAGAAAAGTTAGAAAAATACTGAAATAATATAAGAAAGAGATAAAAAGAAAGAGCACTTTAAGACAAAAAGGGATACAGAACTTAAAAGTACAGTTCTTACTAAGGGACTCATTCTCATGGTAAGTAAGTGTGGATTGTTATGTTTCATTTTGTTTTCTGTCTAGGAAATAATTAAAGGGATATTTAATCATAGCTGTTAGTATTAGGGATTTCTTCCTTGGAGCCATAACTCTTAAGTAGCAGACAGAATAGAAAATGAAAACCAGTTTCACTCCTGGAATCTTAGGGAAAATTATTGGCAGCATTTTGAAAAGTGTTCATTTTCACAAAAATATTATAAATGAAATTTGTCTATTAAAATATCAATTTTTCCCCCAAACTAATCATTAATATCTTACTGGGAGAACTGTTTAGCCCTAAAATTTAATAGTTATTGAAGTTAATATATATGTTAATATGGAATTAATATACACTTACATGCACAAATTATACATATTCAAAAGGAGAAACTTTGGACATCTGACTTTAAGCAATTATAACCAATTTTCTTGTACTTTTTAATGAAGCACAGTCTAAAACAGCACTTAGAAATAAGTCAAGCTCTAAAGACAAATAATATATGCTCTCATCTGCATGTGGGGGCTGAGAAAGAGGATCTCATGAAGCTAGAGAGCAGTTCCGTGGTTACCAGAGGCCAGAAAGGATGGTGAGGGGATAAAGAAAAGTAGATTAATAGGTACAAATATGCATGTTAATAGAAGGTAAAATACCTAGTGTTTGTTAGATAAGTAGGGAATAGATAGTAAACAATCATCTATTGCCCATTTCAAAATAGCTAGTAGACAATAATCTGAATAATCCCAGCCTAAAGGTAGAATAGGTGTTTAAGGCAACAGTATCTCAGTTATCCTGACTGGATTATCGCAGATTATCGAATGAATCACGAAGATAAGTACATTTATTATTTATCAATAAAAAAACTTAAAAAAACAAAAAATATATAAAATTAAATAAATATAGTAGCACTTAAAAATCCTGTATTAATTATCTCATTTTTAAAATCTTTTAAAGGTTTGTTAGGGTATCTTAAGGTCATAATGTGTTTTCTTTATTTTAGCATGAACCATAAAAAAAAAATGCCTCATTTCAGTAAGTTATATAAGATATAGAAAAATTATAAATATTTAGCTTTTGCCTTATTATAGAAGCCCTAACAAATGGTAAGGTAGACTGCAAATGTGCCTTCAGACTAGGCTGAAAGGTTGTGCAAAGCATAACTCTAGGAGGAACACCATGGGTGGAGAGAGCTGATAGCTCCACTGTAGATTCAATCTCCACTGACACTGGGACGTATTGTCAGAATAAAGGCCAGTCATAAAAAATCAGACTTGGAGAAATGAAATTTGGTATATTTAACATATTATCACATTAGACTCAACTGGCAAATTCTTTTAAAATTGTGTGGTTTATGTAAGGAAACTTGTTTCTGTTTAATATTGAAACAGATTGTATAAAACTGAGTGCCTACTCATGGATGTAGATCTATGTCAGCCTTTAATTCTCAAGATGTGGACGATATTTGCACAGATCAATTTATGAGAATGAGAAAGTCATTAAGTACCTTATGTCCCGAAAGGATATTTGATACTTAAGAGTGTATTTTATTCCTGTATTTTTAGCAACACTAGTGTTTTTATTTGCCTTTCATTTTTGCTCACTTAATACAGTTTAATGGATAATACAAGTGTTTTTATGTTTGACCTGGGAAATGTTAGAAAATATAATATTTAGTCCTTCCATTTAAATTCCCTAGCAGATAATTTAAGACAAAAACAAAACAAACAAAAAACACAGTTTAAAAAAAATCTTAAATTACTTGAAGAAAAATACAAATATCTAGAACTATATTCAATATTTATAAAATGTTTTTTAAAAAGCAAGCCACATATCTTAAAGTTCAGAGGGATATAAACCATAAGTCTTACTTTCTTTATGTTCATTTTAATTAAAAGTATAAGTCAATCTAATGGATAGTTAAATAGACAAAATTTAAATTTTGTCTCTAAATTTCTACGTATCAACCATTCATTTATATTCTTTACACTATTGTCTATTTATTGCCTTGCTAGTTTTTTTTTCTTTTTAAATAACTTTCATTATATATATTTAAGGTATACAACATAATGTTATGGAATGCATATAAATAGCAAAAAGTTACTATCATGAAGCAAATTAACATCTACCGTTTCATATAGGTAATTTTATTTTTTTTTTCTGACAGGAACAGCTAAAATCTAGTCATCTAACACAAATCCCATATGCAGTACAACTTTATTAGAATCCTCCTGTTGTACATTAGATTTATCAACTTTTCTCTATCTGCTACTTTTATCCTCTAATCTACATCTCCCCATTTTTCTTCTTCCTTTCCCCATACCACTATTTTGTTCTCTATTTGTGTATATTTGAAAGTTTTTTTTTGTTTGTTTTGTTTTTTTTTTTGAGACGGCGCCTCAAGCTATCCCCCTGGGTAGAGTGCCATGGCATCACAGCTCATAGCAACCTCCAACTCCTGGGCTCAAGCGAGTCTCCCGCCTCCGCCTCCCAAGTAGCTGGGACCACAGGCGCCCGCCACAACGCCCGGCAATTTTTTGGTTGCAGCCATCGTTGTTGTTTGGTGGGCCCGGGCTGGGGATTCGAACCCGCCACCTTAGGTGTACGT
>CAUYQV010116520.1:0-13806 GCA_963574575.1 Galagoides demidoff
ATATATATATCTTCTCTCTATATAGATACATATCTGTAGAAATGGACACATATATGTATCTTGTCTCTCTCTGTATATATATATATTACACACATATATATCTTATGGTTCTGTTTTCTAGAGAATCTCGACTTACACATTTCTTATCAGAACTATGATTTGCAGGCTTGGCGCCTGTAGCTCAATCAGCTGTCTCTCTCTCTATATATCTCTTCTCTCTGTATACATTCATACAGATACATATATATGTGCCTGTCTATATATATCTATATATACTCATATGTACGTCCATATATATGCATATATGTATATATATAGAAAGAAGATATATATATGTCCATATATATACATATATATGTATTTATATATAGAGAGACGAGATTATATATACACACATATATATCTCTATACAAATACATATATATGTATACATACGGACATACATATTTCTTTATTCTCTCTCTCTATATATATAGAGAGAAGAGATTTGGGGTGTTGGATCATGTGACAGTGGAGACCAGGAAACCTGACGTCCTAATTCAACCCAAGTCTGCAGGTCTGAGAACCAGGCTCAGGGCCCGCCGATACAACTCCCAGTCCAACACGGTCCTTCCTCTAGCAAAAACACTTAGTGAAACCACAACCCCACCCCACCTCACCCTGAACAAATAAAATGACAGACTTCTCACCACTTTTCACATACCCGTCCGGAAAGAATAGCTCTAAAAAGTCTCCGCTTCCCATAATTACACCAACGTTTCATTCGAGGCAGGCGCCTTGGTTTTGCCAGAATGCTCCAAAAAGCGCAGACACCTGGACAGGTGTGGCTGATGTGGGAGCCGCCCTTACCACGAGTGCGTTCATATCACCGGAGTGAATTAAACCGTAACAAAACGGAAAGCAGCCAGTGACAAAGGAAATGGATTGCTCACATAGACACCTAAGCAGAAGTTAATAAGCAATGAGACCTCCTTTCTTGAATCGTAAAAGATTCCATCCACAGACGCCTTTCTGAAAACCAGTGAAACTCTGATGCCTGGATGTCTCACTGTTCTCAAAAGGAGACATGCTTTGGGTGTTTTCTGCTTATTAAACATTCTGAACATTTTATTGTGTGGCTGCCTTAAGTCCTTTGGGGCTGCTATAACAGAATGCCGTACATGCAGTTGTTATAAACAATACACTTATTGCCCATAGTTCTGGATGCTGCAGGTCAAGATCTTAGCATGGCAGATGCCTTGAGTGGTGGGGACTCACTCCTGGTCCATAGATGGCTCCTTCTCTCTGTGTCCTCAGATGCTGGAAGGGGTGAGGGAGCTCTGTGGGGTCCCTTTATAAGGACCCTGAGGCTTATAAATAACACACAATATTGGTCACTGCTCTGGAGGCTGAAGATCCCAGCATGGCAGATGCTGTGAGTGGTGGGGACTCAGCTCCTGGTTCATAGATGGTGCCTTCTCCCTGGGTCCTCATGTGAAGGGGTCAGGGAGCTCTCTGGGGTGCCTTTAATAAGGACACTGATCCCACCCATGAGACTCAGCACCTCCCCAAAGTCCCACCTCTTAACACATCTCCTTGGGGTAGAGGATTTGAACGTGAGGATTTTGGAGGCCTGTCATCATTCAGACCCTCACAACACAGATAGAATGTCCTTGTAGCTCTGAGTGGTGAGGATGGGGGTTAAGTGTCTACTCAAGGTCAGCGTGTACTACAGAGAAAAGTAGGTTGGTCAGTTTTGTGCAGCCAGGAAAACAGGGGATCTGGGGTAGTTAAGAACCAAAGCACTGGTGCTTCCAATGGCCGTTGCAAGTCACCCCATGACGTCTGTCTGCAGTTGTCACTGTTCCGTGCACCGAGGAAACACACGCATTGTCTTCTTAGGTCCTGATTAGTGATTCACTTTCTTTGAAGAAGACAATGAGTGCTTGCATCTTCCCATAATTCCATTCAAAAGACATCAGGGTCTAACAGAATGATTGACTATGTTCCTCCCGCAAACTCAGAGCAGGTTAAAAGGGACGCAAGAAACAGCTTGTTGCAGAGAATGATGCCACAGAGGCAAAGCCTGGCAGGGGATCCGTAGCTGGTGGCAGGATCTTGAGGGCTAATATTAGGAGCAGCTGGGAATGACCCTTGGACATGGGTGGGGGCCTTACCCTACAGCAAAATGATATGCCCGGTAATGGTAAAAGTGAGCTGTTCAAAAAACACGTCCTGGCATCAAGACAGCCACAGTGTAGACCAATGCCCAGCAGCTGTCCTCAGGGGTGCCCAGAAGCCACCTCTCAAGACCAGAGGTCCCCAATCCACTGGTATCAGAATGCCCCACACTTGCTCTATCCCACCTGGGTTATACAGAACACACCTGGTGTAACCCACCTGCTTTAAATAGCGCACACCTGGTCTATCCTACCTGGTTTATATAGACCACACCTGGTGTGACCACCTGGTTTATATAGACCACACCTGGTCTATCCCACCTGGTTTATACAGACCACACCTGTGTGACCCACCTGGTTTATATAGACCACACCTGGTGTGACCCACCTAGTTTATATAGCCCACAGCTGTTCTATCCCACCTGGTTTATATAGACCACACCTGGTGTAACACAATTGGTTTATATACCCCACAGCTGTTCTATCCCACCTGGTTTATATAGACCACACCTGGTGTAACATAATTGGTTTATATAGACCACACCTGGTCTATCCCACCTGGTTTATAAAGCCCAGACCTGGTGTAACCCACCTGGTTTATATAGCCCACACCTGGTTTATATAGACCACACCTGGTGTGACCCACCTGGTTTATACAGCCCACACCTGGTGTGACCCACCTAGTTTATACAGCCCACACCTGGTATGACCCACCTGGTGTATATAGACCACACCTGGTCTATCCCACCTGCTTTGTATAGACCATGCCTGGCTTATCCCACCTCCTTTGAATAAACCACACCTGGATTAACCCACCAGTTTTGCAGGGAGCAGATATAACTGCCCCTAAATCCTTATATCAGGGCCTCAGGGATGGTGAAAATTGTCCACCCACATCTTGTGTCAGGAACAGTGGACATCCCCACCTTTTAAAGCACTTTTTCTACAACGACTTCGCAAAGTTCATTTTTATACCTTGTGCAGCAACAGTTCTGATGGCCATTCCAGAGAAGAGCTCTGAAATTTCTCTGCAGGGTGGGCTGGGTGCTGGCATGGGTGCACAGCTTCCCACGGGGAGAATCTGGAAGGGGACCACAGTGACATTCGGCAATGAGGCAGCTAGCACTTTCTCCAGGACAAGCTTGAGAACTCAATTGTCAGACCTTGTGGGGACGCACATTTTTCACCAGGGGAGGATATATTACTTTTCTGATTTTTTTTTTATTGTTGGGGATTCATTGAGGGTCCAAAGAACTAGGTTACATTGATTACTTTTGTTACATAAAGACCCTCCTGTACTTGTGTCTTGCCCCCAAAAGGTGGACCACACTCCTTAGCCCCCCACCCTCTCCCTCCTTCCTTTTCTTAACCCTCCTGAGCCCCTACCCCCCACCCTGTACTAGGACCTTAATTGTCCTCATATCAGAATTGAGTATATAGGATTCTTTTTTTTTTGAGACAGAGCGTCAAGCTATCCCCCTGGGTAGAGTGCCATGGCATCACAGCTCACAGCAACCTCCAACTCCTGGTCTCAAGCGAGTCTCCTGCCTCAGCCTCCCAAATAGCTGGGACTACAGGCACCCGCCACAGTGCCTGTCTATTTTTTGGTTGCAGCCGTCATTGTTGTTTGACAGGCCTGGGCTGGATTCGAACCTGCCTGCTCAGGTGTATGTGGCTGGCGCCTTAGCTGCTTGAGTCATATGCACTGAGCTAGTACATACCATTCTTATTTCTCCATTCTCATGATGCTTTACTAAGAATAATATGTTCCACATCCGTCCAGGTTAATACAAAAGATGTAAAGTCTCCATCTTTTTTAGTGGCTGAATGCACGAAGCAATTAAAATCCTCAAAGCAAGTGTGGGGAAAGCCCTGGACGCCATCAGCCTGGGGAAGGACTTTATGAAGAAGCCTCCCTGGTAATTGCGACAACAAAAAAAATAAACAAACGGGACTTAATGAAACCGCAAAGCTTCTGTACAGCTGAGGTGATGATAACCAAAGCAAACAGGCAACCTACACCTTGGGAAAGGATATTGGCATGTTTTGATTCAGACAAAAGCTTGATAACTAGGATCTACAGAGAACTCAAATTAATACACATAAAAAGAGCCAATAATCCCTTACATCACTGAGCAAGAGAGATGAACAGAACCTTTTTTTTTATATATATAACTTAAAGTTATTTTTATTTTATTTTATTTTTTGTTGTCCTCGGTGGGGCTTGTGACGCCACAGCTCACAGCAACCTCCAGCTCTTTTTTTTTTCTTTTTTTTTATTGAATGGTAACTATGTACATTAATACACTTCTGGGGTACAGTGTGGGGTTTTCACACATAATCCGAAATACTTCCGTCAAACTGATCAACACAGCCTTCATGTCATTTTCTGAGTTATAGTTTTAAAACATTCTGATTCTACTCTTAGAGAGTTTCACTTGTACCCCTGTAAGATAGACCTCATAAATGGTCCCTCCAATCCAGAATCTTTTATGTTGCTTCACTATTTATCATGCTCAAAACTGTGCTTTTTTTGTCTGGATCAGTTAGCCAACCAAGGAGCAGTGTAGAATATAATTGTGCTCAAAGGCATCGTCAGGCCGTCCTGCTAACTCAGATTTTTTTCTGGCTGTGAGAAATTCTGCCTCCCCTGGGCGACACACAGGGCCAGGATGTCAGCGATATTTTGGGACGTTCGATAAGAAAACTGAATGGAAGGTGGGTTGAGAAAAATTCCTGCCCAGAGAGCCGTGGAGAAGTTCGGAGTCTCGGGACCGTCACTAGCCTTGGGCACAGTGGATGGTCCCAGGCAGGGCCGGGCTTGAACAAGTGTCAGGAAGGGAAATATTCCAATCCCAGAGTTTACTAAAAGCCCTTTTACTTAGGGGAGTGTGTTGAGCTGTGTGTGTGCAGAGCTGATGGAGATTTGAGCAGGATGTCTTAGTTTATAAGGGGGATGTATTCATCTGGTTGGGCTTCCAAAACAGACCCCACAGGGTGGCGGGTTTAAAACACAGACATTTCTTGTCTGGCATAAAGTCCAAGATCAAGATGTCTCAGGCTGGTCCCTCCTGAGGCCTGTCTCCTTGGCGTGTAGACACTGTCTTCTCCCTGTGACCTCCCGTGGTTCTCCCTCTGTGCGTGTCTGTGGCCTCAAAAGGGACACCAGTCCTGGTGGATCAGGGCCACCCTGGTGATCTCAATTCACCTTAATCCCTTGTGTAAAGACCCCTCTCCAAACACAAGCACATTCTGAAGCCCTGGGAGTTGCAGCTTCCACCTAGGAATTTTAGGGGGACACAGTTCAGTGCAGAACAGAAGATGTATTTTCTTTTTTTCTTTCCCAAAAGCTGCCATCTCCGTGTGAGGAATTCAGGTTTGCACAGACACACTAAATCACACCCTCTGTATTTTTGTCTCCATTCAAAAATGCAACCCTTGCTTCTTGTACTCATTACGGGGCAATAAAAAAATTATTTGACCGTTGCTAAATGAAACCAAAGGAATGCTTTGCATTCTTTTTTTTCTCTGCACGTCACGCCCAGACTCTGTTAGCCTCTGTTCATACCAGATAAGGGGGATGCGAAGGAAACACTGGGGAAGGGCAGCAGAATCATCCTTGACGCTCAGGGAAGTATCTGGGTGCACTGCTACCTTCTTGCTCCCAAGAGTAGACACAATCTTGGAAGTGCATGGGGGTGGGGTGAAGCCCACAGCATTCCCCGGGAAGTGGCTGGAATTTTTATAGCTACTATCAATAGAATATTCTAGTGTCATCCAAATTTCTCCCCTGCAGTGACTCATGGGGTTCTTCTGTTCAGCCCTGTGTCTGTCTACGAGGGGAGTAGCGTCTGCCGTGGGCTACCAGCTATCAGCTCTTTCAGATAAATTTTTCTTTTTTTTTTTTGAGACTGAATCTCACTATGTCACCCTTAGTGGAGTGCTGTGGCGTCACAGCTCACAGCAACCTCAGACTCGAGGGTTTAAGCAATTCTCTTGTCTCAGCCTCCTGAGTAGCTGGGACAGGGGGCCTGCCACAACGCCTGGCTACTTTTTGGTTATAGTTGGCGTGGGCTGTATTCCAACCTGCCAGCTCTGGTGTATGTGGTCAACACCTTAGCTGCTAAGGTGCCAGCCCTTTCAGGTAAATTTTAAAAGACATACTAGTCCCTGTTCTTCTCCCTCCGTGATAATGTGGTAACCTAGCATCAATGCTGTTCTGAGCTAAAATGACAAAGCTATGAAATTGGACAGCTCACCTGTATTGCTTTTTCTACCTGTCTGAGCAGGCAGACGCCTCGGGAGTTCCTGGGTGTCAGTCAGCTCCACTCACTGGTCATTCTAACCCCTTACCCTCCCCAGAGAACTAGAACAACCATTGGCTGCTATTGGAATACCGTTAAGATTACTGTTGAAAAAGACTAAATAGCCCTCATAAACATCAGTGCGATCTTCACACACATCCCTCTGGTGACCTCCCACATCTACCAAGCTCTCCCCTTTGTCACCTGGTGACGGTAGAGCCGTCAGCAGTGGGGCATTGTAGCAGATTTTCCAGGAGGAAGTTCACAAACTTAATTGTCAGGCCTCCTACCACGACAGCTTCCCAAGGGGACCACAGTCATATTCAGCCGTGAGGGAGGTAGCCCTTTCCCTGGGATGAGTTTGTGAACTTAATTGTCAAGCCTCCTTTTATCTCCGTTAATCTTTATAATGAGCTAGGGTGACAGGAGACATCATTCATTTTGTTTCGGATGGAAAACAGCACTCTTGGGAGGACGGTGGGTGCTTTGGTGCCACGGAAACAGACATGAGACAGAGGGAAGAAAATTCGGAAAAGGAAGGTGCCAATTCCAGAGGAAAAGAAACTGACCAGCCCTCATGTGAGTCGGGACGATTATGTTTGTAAACTCATCCCAGAGCAGGGGCTACGTTCTCCATTCCTGAATATCAGTGTGGTCAGCTGCGAGGTGCTGCCCTTGGGGGGCTGTGTAGCAATATCCCTGTGGTCATCTTCCAGGTACCCCCCCTCACCAAGCTCTGCACTGGTCCCATCGCCTGCAAAGGAATTTTAGAACTAGTTTTCTGGAACTGCCATCAGAGCTGCCATCATACAAGGTCTGAGAATTAAGTGTGCAAATTCATCCCAGAAAAAGTGTTACCCGCCTCCTGGGTGACTATCCTTACAGTCCCCAAATGGTCAAGCCTACGGTGCTTTACATGTGACCGCAGTGAGATTCAGCAACGAGGTAGATAGGGCTTTTTCTACGACACGTTCACAAATTTAATTGTCCAGCTTCGTACTTGAAGCCAACTCAGTCCATTCTGTCATCTCCTGGGAAGGGCATTTCGGAATCGTGGTGCAGTGGAAATTCCATCAGGTTGGGGTGGAGGGTGAATGTTTTTCCCCCTGCCTGTTTCATCCCGTCTCCTGAGTCAGGCTGGCCACAGGTCGCCCTGCAAGGGAGTTAAATCCATTGTTTGAATACCATCCCTTGGCCCCTTGAAGGGTTATCAGAGAAGCAGGTTCTGTGGCTTGGACCTCAGTGTATGTCTCAGTAGGGAGGTGTTGAAAAAAGCCCGGGAATATGAAAGATAGAACAAACTATCTCCCAGAATGAAGGAGAGAAATGGAGTAGGAAGGGAAGGGAGGGGATGGGGGAGGCTTGACAGAGGGAGGGTAAAAGGCAGGACCACAGCTATGGAGCATATTGCAAGGGGACCAGTCAAATCTGTCAAGTGTAGAACATAAATGTCTCAACACGATAATCAAGTAAATGAGGCGAAAGCTACGTTGATTGGTTTGATGTAACCATGCCAGATTGTATAAAAAAATCAACACATTGTGCCCCACATATGCATAAATGTATTCATAATCTGTGTGTATATGACTTAATAATAATAAAAAAAAAGCCCGAGACTTATAGCAACAAGAAAGAAACTCCCCGCTGTGTCCTCTAAAGGTTTGCTGAGATGCCTGCCAAAAGCAGTATCATGGGGACAAGGGTTTGCAACCTGAATTATGCACAGTGCAGAATTCCAGTGGGGCTCAGAAACTTCTATGCCATCTTGAGTTTGCAGAAAGAATGTGTGTTTACAGAAATATGCTATGGGGGTGGGGGGAATCAGGGCAGCAAAATAGCTTATTACTATAAGAGAGAGAGGATGAGGTGTGGCTGGCTAAAGCAGGTGCTGTCGTCACGCACCTGAATCTCACAGGGAGCATCCCCCAGAGACAACAGATGGTACATATTTTTTTCAGGTACCTGATTCTCTGTTCATCTCTCCTAGGTCAGATAAGAAAAGCGTGCGGTGCATTTTACAAGGGTACATGTGAAATTTACTAAGTGTAGAGTATAAATGTCTTAACACAATCAGTAAGAGAATGCGCTGAAGGCTATGTTAACCAGTTTGATGAAAATATTTCAAATGGTAGATAAAACCAGCACACAGCAATGAACCCGCCACCTCCTGTATATGGGGCCGGCACCCTACTCCTTTGAGCCACAGACACTGCCCCAACGCTATGATTTAATTAAAAAAAGGAAAGAACAGCTGTGGTCAACAGGAGATTCTCTGCAGCTCTAAGGCACCTGTCACAACTATCTGGAAAAATGTCAGACAAAGATACAGTGGAGGGAAATGTCTTCATTTCCATCAGGCCTTTCCAGGGAAACCAGCCCAGGCCCCTGTGGGAATCCATGCATTCATAGCTGCTGGAGCAGAGTGACTGGCCAAGAGTCCAGGGGATGAGCAACCTGGGGGTGGACGGGAGAAAGAATCTGACAGCCACCAGATCCAAACCCCATTTGTCAACTTGGAAACTGCACAAGGGCCTTAGCCAGGGCTGCCCATTACCATCCTCCCACGTCCTCCTCATCCTCATAACTGGCAAACAGCCCAAGACACACATTTACCTGTGAGTTTCCTGGCATCGTTTGAATTTGATGAGGCTCGGAAAGCATTACGCCCAACACGAAGCCCTCACGAGACAAAAGTGCTCTTTCTGTCTCCGGCCCTCCTGTTGGGGTCTCATTCTTCCGCCGAGGCTACTCAAAAAGGTCAACTGAGGCCTCATAGAGTGATTTTTTGGAACAAAACATACCGTTAAGATGTCAGCCACTTTAGCTCCTTAGCTCCCAAAAATTCTAATCCTGCTCTTATCAGGCGATGACTATCTTTGAGGCCATGAGAAATGCCCCTTGCATAGCCGAGCTCTCTCGGCTTGCAGAGACTCATGGTTGAATTGGGTCCACTGTTGTCTTTCACCCTCACGGTGGCTCCTTCAGCGTCAGGCTTTACACAGGCAGATGAAAAAAACTCACACAGATGGAGAGAAGAGAACCCCAGGGTCTCCTGGGAGCAGAGTCCTTACTGTGAGTGGCTGGTTTCATGTTGAAATGCAAAAGCTACCACCTGGGTTTGTGACAAAATTTGTGACAGGTTTCCATGTCACCCTGTACTAGGGTGAGGTGACTGCAGCGTCTCTGGACTGGAGTCTAAGTTACAGCCCCCGAAGGGCCCACTGTTTATACCACACAGACCAGAACCCTAAAGCTTTGTGGTTTTCTGAAACATGGATGCTGCATCTGTAAGATCATATCCCATTATACAAACTATATTACTCAACGAACACACCCATTTTAGGGCAAATACACAATTAAAACCATTCCAGTGTGCACTTTTTCGTAAAATTCAATGTTAGTGCCAGGCTGGGGAAAAAGCATTTCTAATCATTTCTTGTTGCTTTAAATCTTAGAAATGATTTAAACTCATTTTTACAGATTTTTTTTTTTTTTTTTTTTTTTTTTCAGTTTTTGGCCAGGGCGGGGTTTGAACCTGCCACCGCTGATATATGGGGCCAGTGCCCTACTCCTTTGAGCCACAGGAGCTGCCCCAGATTTTTTTTTAATATTCCACTTCTTTTATCCATTAAATTTCAATGCTTTACTTCAAACTCAAATTTAAAATATCAAGTGTAGTTCCCATAAGTAAAAATATTTGTATATTACATTGCAAGTTGTAATGTGTGTATATATATATATAAATTATCTTATATATGTATAAACTGTGCATTCAATATATAAACAAAAACATAAATTAAATTTTAAGTCTGTTGGGGATAGGTTTCATGTTAAGTAGATGGGTTAAAATAATAATTTCTAGGGTGGCGCCTGTGGCTCAAAGGAGTAGGGCGCCAGGCCCATATACTGAAGGTGGTGAGTTCAAACCCAGCCCCAGACAAAAACTACAAAAATAATAATAATAATAATAATAGTAATTTCTAAACTGGTTTGTCTAGCAATTGTATTTCTTCAAGAAAAGTATTGCAGCTTCACTGGTTAGTATCTGACTGCCCAGAATGAAGACCATGGCTGATTTAATCAGTCTCTCCTAGGCTGTTACCCTTGTGGGTACTGATCTGGGAATAGATATTACTGCATAGATATTACCGCCGGTGAGTCGTTGAATGGATCAATGAACAGAAGTATAAATGAAAAAAAAAAAAGAAAAGTATTACCTTTTAAGTTTACTATGCACTTCGTTTTTATTTTTATTTTAATTATTTAATTTTATTTATGAAAAAAAAGAAAAGTATTACCTTTTAAGTTTACTATGCACTTTGTTTTTATTTTTATTTTAATTATTTAATTTTATTTTCTCATAAAATAAGATCCAGCTATTCCTTTAAAATCATTGTAAGGTGAACTCCTGTCTCGCCAAACAATGATTATCTTTGTAGCCTCATTGAGATACCTGCTTTATTGTTAAATAAGGGCTCAGCCTTACGCATATCTGTTCTATATAAAAATTTTCCCATGAGGGAAACACCTTTGCCTAAGTTACTACACTTTTTGTCTTCCGTGAGACCGAGCTGTTTTGTCCCGGGAGAAAATATTTACGGTGATTAAACTTTCACTAACATTTCCCGTGGATTATTCCACCTGCTGCTCTTGCTTCTCTGAGCTGTCCTTGCAAAGAATCCAGTTTATTTACGCGCCGAAAAAGACGTAAGCTGGAATTAAACCGGCCTGAGATTTCCCACATCCCTGCCCCTCTCTCCTCCTGGGTTAGAATTATACTGAAGCAGAAAGCACTTCTCTAAAGAAGTGTTGAAATTCATGGGTGTTCATGTCTTGCAAATGGAATCCAAATGCTGCAGTTTCTCTATTCTTTCCTATTTTTGATTAGTTTTGAGGTCTCATTCCTTTTCTCCTACGTTTTTTTTTCCTTTTTTATAAGTTTACAAAGACCCATACAAAAAGAACAAACAGAAAATAATTTCACAAGTTCTGCATCCTGAGGTATTTGTAATCTAGGATGTCGGGGCAGTTGTTTTTAATTTATATATTTTCACAAAGAAAGACGTAATTGTCTTCCACCCACCTTAAGATACTCTTACCGCTGAGTCATGAAGTGCTGTTGCTCTCAATGCCAGAGGGATGAAGAAAACATATTCTCCTTTTTCCCCCCTAAGGCACAAACACACTAAATTATTTTTATGGCTTCTTTTAAAGCCAATTGAAAATGAGGGGCTTCAGGCGGCGCCTGTGGCTCAGTGGGTAGGGCACCGGCCCCATATACCGAGGGTGGCGGGTTCAAACCCGGCCCTGCCCACATTGCAACAACAGCAAAAAAACAGATAGCACCTGTGGTGAGCACCTGTAGTTCTAGTTACTCGGGAGGCTGAGGCAAGAGAAATCACCTAAGCCCAGGAGTTGGAGGTTGCTGTGAGCTGTGTGATGCCACGGCACTCTACCAAGGGTGATAAGGCGAGACTCTGTCTCTACAATAATAAATAAATAAATAAATAAAAGAAAAGAAAATGAGGGCCCTCCAAAGAACAGTCAGGCTGGGTAATTAAAATTATGTAAGTCTTTTGAGCTTGATAGGAGGTACCATGTGTGATAACCTCTATGTTACCTTCCACCTACTGACCAGCAAATACTCCCTCTTTGCATAAATTTTTTTAATTTTTTTTGAGACAGAGCCTCGCTTTGTCACCCTCTGTAGAGTGCTATGCTGTCACAGCTCACAGCAACCTCCAACTCCTGATCTTAAGCTATTCTCTTGCCTCAGCCTCCCAGGTAGCTGGGACTACAGGTGTCCCCCACAACACCAGGCTATTTTTTGGTTGTAGTTGTTGTTTGGCAGGCCTGGGCTGGATTCGAACATGTCAGCTCTGGTGTATGTGGATGGCACTCTAGCCACTGAGCTACAGGCACCAAACCTTCATAATGATTTTCTATCCCACCCTGCAGTGGTCGTACAGAAATGTGTTATTTTCACCACCACATTGGAAATAGTGGGGTCCAGAATTTGCCACGACACTGAGTCCTTCCAGCTCTGGAGTCTTGGGTCCGTACTATCTGAGCACCAGTGTGTCAAATGCACTGTTAGCTCCACAACTAGTATTACAGGTCATGTTCCTACCCCTGTGGTCTGGGAATACGTGCACCCACCAGTCTACTTTTATTTCTGTAATTTATATTCCGTGCCATGGTCCTAATCTCATCACTTGGCAACAAGGTGTTGACCAATCCACTTTTATTTCTGTGACTTACATTCAACATCAGGACTGGGAACAGTCATACCTGTCAAGAGGCTGCACTAACTCCATTTTAGAACTCAGGCCCACGGAAGAGGTTAATGTAACTTCCATTTGGGAATGAAGAAGTTAATGTAACTCCGTCTTGGAGCTAACACCCCCACTCCCCTCCTGGGCAAGGTCGCCTAGGTGGAATCCGTCTATCAGAAGGAGACTGGCTGCCCCTTCCACACTTCTGGACAAGGTTGATCAGTCCAGAGGGAGCCAGTCTATCTGAAGCAGACAAGCATCCCCCCACCAAAAAAAAGTCCCAAACTGTAAACAGTTCAGCCAATAGCAACCCCTCCGAACAAAACACCCGATGGCTGATAATTGGTGGACATTGAAAAGTAGGAGATAATTCTGCATTATCTGGGGGCCGTCCAAGGTCTTATCACTTGGGTCTTTAAACACAGAAAAGAGAAAGAGAACGGAGTCTCCAAAGGTACTTGAACACTAAAAAAAAAAAAAAAAAAAAAAAAAAAAGACATGGAGACATGTACATCATTGGCGTGATTATGGAAGAAAAAAGGGTCCAGATTTTGAAAAATGCAAGAAAAAAGCATTCTCCCCTAATCTGGCAGTGATTGCTTACAGCAATAACTAGGAAACCAATATACTCATTTTATATCAATTTTTGCAGTCTCCCTGTAACTGGTCTCTCAGAGTCCTTATATGCATATTGCTATCAGGTTCATTTTTTTAAAATTTCAGGTTAATACAAGGGTACGAACAACTAGGTTATAATGCTTGCATTTTTTAGGCAGAGATCCTGTTTTCATTGTGTCCTGCTTCCAAGTGGTGGGCCATGCACCTGTTACATTTTTCCCGTTCGGTGGGAGAGCATCCGTCCCACTCCCTCCTGGTTGGAGTCACGTGAAGGAAACAGCCAGGACGGGGATTGAGAGTACAGGCTACAACAGGGGTACAAGTGAAACTCTCTAAGAGTAGAATCAGAATGTTTTAAAACTATAACTGAGAAAATGACATGAAGGCTGTGTTGATCAGTTTGATGGAAGTATTTCGGATTGCATGCGAAAACCCCACACTGTACCCCAG
>CAUYQV010116523.1:0-12398 GCA_963574575.1 Galagoides demidoff
AGGTCTATCTTACAGGGGTACAAGTGAAACTCTCTAAGAGTAGAATCAGAACGTTTTAAAACTATAACTGAGAAAATGACATGAAGGCTGTGTTGATCAGTTTGATGGAAGTATTTCGGATTGCATGTGAAAACCCCACACCGTACCCCAGAAGTGCATTAATGTACATAGTTACCATTCAATTAAAAAATAAATAAATAAAAACCATATGATTATTTCAATTGATGTAGAAAAGGATTTTGACAATATCCAGCATCCTTTCATGATAAAAACACTCAAGAAAATAGGCTTAGAAGGAACATTCCTTAAATTGATAGAGGCTATCTATAGCAAACCCCACAGCCACTATCATATTGAATGGAGTAAAACAAAAAGCATTCCCACGCAAATCCAGACAAGGATGCCCACTGTCTCCACTGCTATTTAACATAGTGTTGGCAGTCCTAGCCATCACAAACAGGCAAGAGAAGGAGATCAATGGAATCCAAATGGGGACCGAGGAGGTCAAACTCTCTCTCTTCACAGATAACATGATCTTATACCTAGAAAACCCCAGGGACTCAACTACAAAGCTCTTAGAAGTGAAGGAATATAGCAGCATCTCAGGTTACAAAATCAATACCCACAAATCAGTAGCCTATGTATGCCAACAATTGTCAAGCCGAGAACAATATCAAAGACTCTATTCCTTTTATAATAGCACCAACGAAGATGAAGTACCTGGGAACATATCTAACAAAAGATGTGAAAGATCTCTATAAAGAGAATTATGAAGCTTTGAGAAAGGAAATAGCAGAAGATGTCAACAAATGGAAGAACATACCATGCTCCTGGCTGGGAAGAATCAACATTGTTAAAATATGCATACTACCCAAAGCAATCTATAGATTTCTGGTTCATATGGAACCAGAAAAAAACCTGAATAGCAAATTCAGTTCTTAGAAATAAAAGCAAAGCTAGAAGCATCACGTTGCCAGACTTTAGGTTATATTATAAGGCTATCATGATCAAAATAACATCATCCTGGCACAAAAATAGAGACATAGATCTATGGAATAGGATAGAGAATCTAGAGATGAACCCAGTCACATATCATCATTTAATCTTTGATAAGCCTAACAAAAACATGAAATGGGGAAAAGAATCCTTATTTAATAAATGTTGCTAGGAGAACTCGTTATCCACATGCAGAGAGACTGAAATTGTACCCGGACCTCTCACCATTGACAAAAATTGATTCTTGTTGGATAAAAGATTTAAATTTGGCTCGGCGCCTGTGGCTCAATCGGCTAAGGCGCCAGCCACGTACACCTAAGGTGGTGGGTTCGAATCCCCAGCCTGGGCCCGCCAAACAAACAATGACGGCTGCAACCAAAAAATGGCCGGGCGTTGTGGCGGGCACCTGCGGTCCCAGCTACTTGGGAGGCGGAGGCAGGAGACTCGCTTGAGCCCAGGAGTTGGAGGTTGCTATGAGCTGTGATGCTATGGCACTCTACCCAGGGGGATAGCTTGAGGCTTCGTCTCAAAAAAAAAAGATTTAAATTTAAGACACTAAACAATGAAAATTCTAAAAAATAATGTGGGGGAAACACTTGAAGATACTGACCTGGGAAAAAAACTTATGAGGAAGACCCCCCCAGCAATTGCAGCAACATCAAAAATAAATAACTGGAACTGATCAAGCTAAAAAGCTTTTGCACAGCTAAGAGTACTACAAACAGAGCAAACAGACAGCCTTCAGAATGGGAGATTTTTGCATGTTATGAATCTGACAAAGGCCTGATAACTAGAATTTACAGAGAACTCAAATTAAACAATAAGAAAACTGCAAACAACCCTCCCTTTAAGTGGGCAAGAGATTTGAACAGAAATTTCTCTGAGGATGACAGGTGAGCAGCCAACAAACACATGAATAAATGCTTTTTTCACTGGTGTGTCATATGTAAATTATTTACAGATACTATAGACCAAAGCTAAAGTCTGCTTTGGTTTGGCTTCCTAACCTAAAGAGGTCTTTAAATTCACAATTCCTAAGTGATCAATTGCTATCCTTGATGCACTTACATTTTAGAATAACTTCTATAGTCCTTATTTTTCCTTTAAAACCCCTTATCTTTCTTTACCTCCCTAAATATGTTCACTGTATTTCCATTGCAATGCTTTTACTCCTGAATAAAGACCATTTAATTTTAGAGAGTTTCTCTCTATCTGTCATTTAACATTTTTAAAATGCTGTATGTGGCTCTTTGTGTCTGACTTTCATTTAGCACAGTGTTTCCTAGGTATGTCTATTTTGTGGCACATGTTAACATTTTATGGCTGGACACTATTTCACTGTATGGATATACCTCTTTCATTTATCCATTCATTGGCTGATGAACATTTGACTTTTCTTCTACTTTTTGGTGATTATGAATAATACCACTATGAGCATTTGAGTACAAGTTTTTGTGTGAACATATGTTTTTGATTCTTGGGTATATACCTAAGGATGGAATTGCTGGGTTATATGGAAATTCTATGTTAACTTTTTTGTGTTTTCAGGAATAGTCAGACTGTTTTCCAATGTGACCGAACTATTTCACATTCTCACTAGCAAGTTATAAGGGTTCTGACTCCACATCCTCACCAATGCAGGTTATAGTCCACGTGTTTTATTCTAGCCATCCTACTTGGTGTGAAGTGGCTTTTTGTTATGATTTTTATTTACATCATTACCCTGATAGCTATGCTAAGTATCTTTTCATTTGCTTATTTGTAGTGTAGACTCTTATTTATCATATATTAATTCATATATTTGAGTCCAAGCTCTGTCAGTTTTGTGACCTTGAACAAGTCATTTTGCTTCTCTGAACTCACTTTTCTCTTCTATAAAGTGGAACAATAATTTCTGTCTTATGGGATTGCTGACAGGACTGGAATGAATGTACATAAAACTCTTCAGCAGAAAGTAAGAACTCAGTAAAGATAGAAGAGATGTGATGAGGAACTCCAATGACACCTGAGTTGGGTTTCAAGAGGAAAGTAGCATTTGAATAGAGAGAGGTGGAAAGAAAAGAGATTCCAACCAGAATGAGTATGAGAAAAGGGAGGGAGTCACAGTATCATGGGATATATGTAAGGAGTATAAGACGTGGGGCAGTAGAGGTCTCCTTCAAGAGGAGGACCAATGGTAGAGGAGGGACTGGAAAGAAAAATGGGCAACAGACAGCAAGGGGGTCGGGATGCAGAGTGTGTGCTGTGTTGGGCTCCCCCACATGCTGGGTTGCTATTGTCGGGATGCTGAGTAGAAGTCAATACTGCTACCTGTTCAGGCCCACCACAATGTTGTTAGAATTTGTACAGCTTGGATGTCCCTGAGGCTGCTAACACCCTTCACTCAGGGAAATACATGGATTTTAGAAGCTCTGTGCCAGAACCAGGACAGAGGCCAAATATATTTTTATAAATGTATATGTATATATATTTCTTACTATGTCATAACCTCGTATTTGTTTGACCCAACCCGTCAACTTCTCCAGAAGGATCTGAGGTCATACATCAGTGTGGACTTAGCCCATGAGCCCCTGTTATTTCTCTGGAGGTCTTTTAACCCTAAGCAATCCTCCTGAAAGGTACTCATCCCTGCTGAAGAAATTACAGACCCACTAATCAGAATGCACAGCTTTTCCAACCCCCGATGAATACTGGTGCATAGAAGATGTCAAGATAAACAGGAGGACACATTACAATGGGGGAGTCATTAAAATGCAAAGACACTGTCTGTTTTCTCTCCTCCCTCATTTGTTTATAAACATCCTGATCACAAGTTCTATGTGGACAAAGGAATTAGGGGACAGACACAGCACACCTCTCTGTCTGCGGTTGCTCCCAAGATCTCATTTTGGAATCTGCACCAAAGATGCACTTGTACACTAGACACCAGCAGCAAGCCACTGAAAGCCTATGTTTGTTCTTGTGCCCACTTAGGCTTTTGTGGTTTTAAAACTGGAGAAGTCCTTATGGCTACTCTGTTGAAGGACAAGAAACAGAGGCTTTTTACAAGAGCTGATATCTGCAGAGAAGCAAATGCCTTTTTTCCACAGGTGGTCAAACATCCAGGTTGGGAATTCTGTGAAAACAAAAGACAAAAATACTAATATGTCCTGGAAAACAGTGCCAGCAACACATCTTCTGCACATTTCTTACAGGCCTAAGGAATCAGGGTACTTTGTGCCCCACTTCTGCCCATAGAGAAGACTATTCCTGGACTTCTTAAGCCTCAAGAAAATGAAACTATCCTGTATAAAAATTAATAAAGGGCTACAAGGTGAGAATTCTGGTAGGGGAAATACATACAGATATAACCAGCCATCATTCCTTTGCTTGCTTTCCTATGTCACAAACCTGACGGTCATAAAGATTCTTAGCTTTGTTTACTTCTTCCCTAGATAACCCTTGGGAAACTTAAGGCTAGTCTTAAAGATATCTTCCAGGCCCAGCAATCTGGAGGAATGATGACCCACCCAGAACAGTGGCCCATGCTGAGGAACTAACTCAACTAGTCTTATGACCCACATCTAAGACTGACTCAAAACAAGAAAATATCTTCACCCCTATGGTTCTCCTCTGAACCCAGCCAATTAGCAGACCCAATTGCTTAGCCCTTTGCCCACCTATCTTTGAAAACCCTTTCTCCCAAATTATCAGTAAGATGGATTTGAGAACTTTCCTCTGTCTCCTCTCGTGACACCTGTGATATTAAACTCTGTCTCTGCCATAACTGGCTGCCTCAGTGTGTCAGCCGCGAGCAGGGAATCTGGTGAGGCAGTAGGAGCAGGTGGCAGCACATCTGGCATAGAGTGATGGAATACAACTTCCCTGGTCCTCTGGCACATTGTTCCAGGTACATCTCCTGAGCTGAGTTGGTCTAAGGTTGGAAGCCAGCTCTCCAAAGCAAGTTTTCCTCAAATCATGTAGGAGACAGAGACATTTGATGCCCTGATGGTATTAGGATCTTGAGCTTAGTAACATGGGAGGAGTGGGGCTAACCAAGGTCTTTTAGGACTCTGAACTGTTGACTTAATTCTGAGTCAGGGTCCTGTGCTCATTGAGCCTCTGCGTAATTCTTTACATGTAGGTACCTATTTATTTCTTGTATTTTGGGGTTTGGGGTTTTTTTTTTTTTTTTTTGAGACAGAGTCTTAAGCTGTTGCCTTGGGTAGAGTACTGTGGCATCACAGCTCACAACAACCACAAACTCTTGGGCTTATGCGATTCTCTTGCCTCAGCCTCCCAAGTAGCTGGGATTATGGGGGTCCAGAACAACTCTTGATCATTATTTCTGTTGCAATTGTCATTGTTGTTGTTGTTTTTATTTTAGTTTGCCTGGGCCATGTTCAAACCCACCAACCTTGGTGTATGTGGCCAGTGCCTTACCCACTGAGCTATAGGCACCACCCTCTTGTATTTTTTTTATCTTTGCTAAGAAGAGACTCCTGCACTGTGCCTTAGAATGCCAGAAACATGGTCAATAGGGCAAATTGGATGAGTAGGGCCACTTACAGAACCAGGACCTCAGATCAGGTAGCTGTGTAGGGCGTGTGCTGAGCCCACACACTCACTGCTGACAGAACATCCCAACAGCCTTCTGAACACAACCATTCCAGGCACTAGGCTGCATGAGCTCCACCCAAGTCCCCTTCTGAAGTGACAGTATTCACTGGGGTGGGAAGCCTGTGTGAGCCCCAGAGTCCTCAGTTGCACTGGAAGTTCCTCCAGGAACCATCGGCATAGCCCTATCCCCTCTGTGCCCTGGTTTTAGGAGGCAGAGAAAGCCTTGAAGTCCCCCTCAAGCCCACACTGTGCTCTTGCTGCAGCAGCTGAGCTTGAGCCCCCACAGCTTTCAGCTCAACCATGGCAGCTGCACAGCTTTCTCACACACCTGGCCCTCCTCACCCTCATTCTGTAGCATTATTTATGCAAACTGGCTGGAACTATTTATAGCTCCTCTAAAAGGCAGTAGCCACTCAATTCCCAGGAAAGTGGAACACTGAGGCATTAAAGAGTACTTTCTAAAGAAAAACATCCTTTCACAAACTCATGTGGTTTCTATCCGGATGTATCTTCCAAAAATAGGCCTCCCAGAGGGCTCCTTGGTGAAACCAGCTCCCTCCTCTGCAGATCTGCCACCTGCCAAGCCCAAAGCACGAAAGCTACATGCTACTTTGCTGCTGTTCAAAAAGGCCAATTCCAATTCCCCAGCCCTTCTCCAAACCCAGAAAATCCTAATATTCTTCAATAGGTAGACATCCATCTGAAACAGATTGAGTAAGGGAAACAGATAAATGACACATAAAGAGCCAGGGATTCTGGACATGCTGCAGTTCTGTTCCCTGTGAGTCACCAAAACCCATCTAAGTTCTGCCTCTTTAGTGTTTTAAGTCTTCTTGGAAGAAGCCTCAAAATAATGATTTGCCCAAAGTCTCATTCATTTGTCTGCCATGCCACCAGAATGCCATGAGTCCCAGCAGGGTCTCAGGCAAGAGCCAGGGAGCACAAGAAAGCCGAAAGCTGGGGCAAGAGCAAGCTGGCTGGGCAGAAACAGTGTAGGACCTAAAGATGGAGGACATTCAGGTGTGTCCTCCAGAGACACTAGGGCCGCAGAGCATGGCATGGGCTGCAGAGCTGACAGTGTAAGCTCTCATCCCAGCTTTACTACTTATCAATGTGTGACCTCACACTAGCCCATGTCCTTGTCCAATGCACGTCACATTGTTTTTTGTTTTTGTTTTCCTTTTAGACACTTTCACTTTGTCACCCTCAGTACAGTGCTATGGCATCATAGCTCACAGCAACCTCAAATTCTTAGGGTCAAGTGATCTTCTTTCCTCCCTAGTAGCTGGGATTATAGCACCCATGCCTGGCTATGTTTTAGAGATGGGATCTCACTCTTGCTAAGGCTGGTCTTGAACTGCTGAGGTCAAGCAATCCACCTGCCTCAGCTTTGCAGAGTGGCAGGATTACAGGTGTGAGCCTCTGTGCTCAGCCTTGCACATCACATTGTTGTGTTACATGAGGTAACTCGGGCACCATGCCAGCACATGAGAAGCATGCACCCTGGGTTGGCAGTTATTAGTAATGTTATAGATGAGGAAATTGGGGTGTAGAATCTTCAAAAAAACTCGTCCAAGGCCACACAGTTCTAGGACCAGAGCTGAGTCTCCTGGCTTCCAGGCTGGGCTCTAGTCATCATTATCATTATTGTTATTATTTGGCTTATGTGGCTTATGTATCTTCTGCAGGAGGGTTAAGCAAGGCAGGCGGTCAAGGGTCGAAGGCCTCGTAAACCATCAGGAACTGAAGCAATAAGAAAATTACATAAAGGAGCAAGAGCCAAGGCAGGCTTTCCCCTCAGCAACATTTCCCTTCAGCTAGGGAGCCCTCATGTCTTCCTGCTATGGTGGAAGCCAGTCCCCAGTTTGGCTACTCTGAGGCCTACAGGACAGAAGGAGGGGATGCTCCTAACTGAAAGGAAAGGAAGGAGCCACTGCTGCCAGGCAGCCCAAGAGCAAGGCACTGGGAGAGACCCTGCCCCACAGAGCTAACGAGCTAGAGTCAGCACACGAGCCCGACAGGAAACAATAAGCAAAGAAGGCGCACAAAGGGACAAACACGTGTGACTCCACTTACAGGAGGGACCTGGAACAGCCAAACTTATAGAAACAGAAAGTGGAATGGTGCTGCCAGGGGCTGGGAAAAGGTAGAGGGGGAGTTAGTGCTCAGGGGGGACAGAGTTTCCATGTGGGAAGTTGAAGGGTTCTGGCTACTGATGGTGGTGATGGCTGTGTAACACTGAATGTCCTTAATGCCACCAAATGGGTAAGATGTCAAATTCTATGTTACATATATTTTGCCACAATGAAACACAGATGAGAGAGAAAGAAGACAGGAAGAAAGATCATAGATAGATTGATAAATCATAGAAGATAGATTAATAGATAATAGATAGAATGAGTCATAGATGGTAGATAGATCATAGAAGATTGATTAATAAATCATAGATAGATGATAGAAGATAGATAAGAGATAGATAGATAGACAGAAGATAGATAGATAGAATTCTGTATACAAAACTGTGGACTGAAGATATAGTACAGACTAAGCAACAAGAGAGGGGATAAATCTTTTTATACTGGAGAAGCCAGTGATGGCTTCATAATCACAGTAGAACTTACATCAGAATTTTGTATTAGACAGGATCTCTTGATTGCAGCCACCAGAGATTCCACTCAAACTAACATAGACATCAAAGGGATGTTTTATGTAAGGATAAAGTAGTAGCTCACAAGACTCAAAATGAACAATGTGGTCAAAGGAAGGAGGAGTTAGACAATGTAGTGACTGAAATACAGCCTTATTCTCTGATAGATCCTTCTCCCCTTCTCCTGTCCTAACAGTGTATGGCCTCTATTCTCATTTAATGTACACTTGCTCTTCCCACAAGTGGGGGACATCACAACTTAACCCTGGGCCATGGTGACCAGAAGGGAGAGACAGCTGTGATTGTTTGTTCTTGTGAGACCACATGACTGGGATTGGGAGATGCTCCTTCACAGAAGGCATGGTTCTCTGGAAACAGCACTGAGATGAGAGCTGGGATCCTCTGAGACACCCTACAGGGAAGAGACGCAGGCAGGTGGGGGACCCTGACCTGTAGTGTGGTCACAGTGGGGGCCTCAGCCACAGGAAGCACTGGAGCTGAGAGCTGTCTCCTGCTTAGATAATGAGGCTGGACTTCTATGTCCCCATCAGCAGTCATTGTTGTATGTCACTTCCATGTGAGAAGCTCAACCTTGGGTGAGGATAAGGGTAATGCCCAGGGAAGGCCACAGCCTTGAGCAGCTAATATTCCTAGACCACGCTAATATTCCTAGGCCACAGTACACAGGACTCCACTCTTCACGCTGCTCAGACCTTCCTAGTTCTTATGATAGGTTTGTCCCTATGGAAATGGCTATTCCAGGACTTTGATTGATCTTATTTCAAGTTTATAAATTGCTCTTGGGGTTATAACTGAAAGTCATCACCACACCAACCCATTCTAGATTCCATTCCTGGGCTGGGGTCTATTGGGGTGGTGGATGGTCAGAATCAGGAATCTCTGTCAGGCTGGTGACTCTTCTTCTTGCCCACAGAACTGACATGATGGAGATCAGAAGCCCAACTCCCAAAGTGGTTAGTGAAGGGGACACATAACTAGATAATAGTTACTGATTCAGGCTAAAGGATGACAACTCACCCCACAAGGCAGGGTCTGTAAGAGGCAATTACTGCTCTATCAGTCAATAGCTTCTGGGTGGCCTGGTGCATGACAGGACCAGTAGATTCTCTGTGCACATGGCCACATTTCCTTTTCTATAAAGTAGGCCCTTCAATCTGAAATAATGTCTACAGGATCCTTTGTAGATGGATGAAATATATACTTTGCAAGTGCTCAGATAATGGCCAAGACTCTGTAAGGAAAGGCAGACTCATGCTTGTTGTAAGAGATAAGCACCCCTTGCTCAGACATGGCAGTTCACTGCAATGTGCTCCTCCAGTAGATTGATTCTGAGAAAGATTTCTTTAAAGATGGAGCTTCTGTACCTGCCTATAGATATGCAGAAATATGCAGAAAGACTCTCTTTTTAAGGAATTCTGGAGAATCAGCCCGGTTGCAGCTGGGGGTGAACAAACTGGTCTTGGAGCATTGGGTTCTATTCTCTGCCTTCTTCCTTAATTAACATAATTTCCTAGTTTCAGTTTGAGCTAGCAAGGACAGACAGCCAGTCTGCTTTATGTTTTTACTCCAAACAAGATCCATTGTATATGTGTTCCTCAGCCTTCACACTAAATTGTAATCTTAATGGCAACTTCCTAATGTTACTTCACTTCTTTGTGTATATGTTAAATTCTTACTGAATATTTAAAAGTATATAAGATAATCAGAAAAAGTTTAGCCAGACCACCGACCAGAACGAGTCTCGGCCTCCCTTTATCATCTCGTCTGCAGTTCCTTCTCCCTGCATCTCCGATCAAAAGCTCCAAAGAACATACACCATCACATGCTGAGAACAAATGTCAGCCCAGTTAAATCAAGAGACAGTCCTACACTGGGCTCAGTGGCAGTCTGTTGCTGGCAGGCTGGTCAGCTGGCAGCAGAAATAGCAAGTTGAGACTTGGGAAATGTAGCTCTAGCTATTATGTCCACATGTAGCCTCCATCTGTGCCATGGTGGCCACTCTGCTCATGCATCCCTTGTACTGTACCAGCATTGGAGTAGCTGATATGAATTGTTTAGAGCATCTTCCATAGAGGATGCTCTTTGGTTGCCAGTATTATGGAATACATTCCCACAGTTCCAGCCACCCTGGAAGAAAGTCTCATCCCTGACTTTCTAATCCTTCTTCTTCCAGGCCCTGAACAACCCAGCTGCCCTCTGTTTTCAGCATGTGCTGATGTAAGCTGGCCTGTCCATGAACCAAGCCTAGACCTCTCCATCCCACTGGTCCTAAGGAACATCCCCTATAGCCATCACTGTGAGCAGAAAGGCCAGCACAAAAGCAATGGATGACATGATGTTCAGGCCACCTATTCTCACAACCTGCTTGTACCTTCTGGCCCTACTTTTGCTTTACCCCAGAGGTACTATTTCTATCTTATGATGGATTTCTGCTGGGCACTTGACCTTACAATTTGATGGTTCCAACAGAACCCAGTTCAGGATGGGCAATTCTGGCCACGTGGTCACTCAGTGTTCATGTTCAGATTTTCTGTTTGCCAGACCCAAGAGCTTGCCTAAAGTTGTTCTTCTGAAGTGGTGTGGTGTCCTCTGGTACAGGATTCCTGGAGGCCTACTTTGTGATTCTCCTTGGTGAGACTGACCATAGCTCCACAGAGCTCCTTTGCCTGCCACAGGTAACTGTAGCAGCTGGGTCACATGCCCAGTAGCATTGCTGCCTGGACCTGCTACAGAGCCTGCTCTGCTCTGGGTCCCACTCGGATCTTGTAGTCCTCCATATCATCTACTTAATGGGTTGTAATCTCTTCCCAAGAGTGGAATGTGCTACTTCCAGAACTCAGAGAAGCCTAACAAACATTATACTCTCTGAACAGTCGCAGACATGAGATATGATGATCTGTCCATCTGGTCTCATTATGCCATTGATATAGCAGACTAATGTGATATTCTGATAGCCTATGAACTGTCCAGACAGCCTAGGTCTTTTGGGACTATATTATCACAGAGAGAAGGAAACTTACCATGACCCTGGGCGATACCACAATGTGTCCTGGTGCCTATCCCGTGTGACTATGAACTGTTTCTCATCTTTGACCTGGAAGAGCTCACTTTGCAGAGCAGCAGCTGCATCCTGCTCTAGTGAAGGCAGCACACACAACAGTGCAGCTGCATGGGGTGCTCCCAGTTAACTTATAGCTACCAGTGTCTCCAGCCACGATTTGCTAGTGCTTGCAGAGTCCAGACTGCTGGGTTATGTAGGATTAGCACAGAGCCTTAACTCTTGCATTTCTTATGGTTTTGAAGTTAGCCCAAGTCCTCGGCATTCTCCATAGTATGTGGTATTGTTTTTCACTTACTATCTTGGCCTGTGGAAGTTTAGAAGTGTCTACTCAGCCTTTCCTGCTTTAATGCCCTTTACCCTGCAGATGAACAACCAACGTGAAGGTTCTTCCCACTTCCAGTATTCATTTATGGACCAGGAAGATGACTTCCCAGTAAAGTTGGTATCTGACCTTTCTGAGCCACTGCCCCACATATCAATGTGAGTCCAGACTTTGTATCCAACATCCTGTGTTCCCTTTTCCCCAGGTGCACAGTTATCTGAGTAAACGGCAGTAGGTCCCACTGATGGAAGGTCTAGTGTGACAGCAACTTTATACATCAGCATGGCTAGGTAGAATATGGGGCCCAGGTGTTTGGCCAAATACCAGTCTAGCTGGCTCTGTGAGGGTGTTCCCTAGATGTGATTAGCATTTAACTGAGTCGGTGTGGAGTGAAGCAGATTGCCCCCTGTGTATGAGTGCTCCTCATTCAGTCGAGTGAAAGCCTTAAGAGCAAATACATCAGCTCAGCGCCTGTGGCTCAAGTGGCTAAGGCGCCAGCCACGTACACCCAAGGTGGCAGGTTCGAATCCAGACCGAGCCTGCCAAACAACAATGACGGCTGAAACCAAAAAATAGCCAGGTGTTGTGGCGGGCACCTGTGGTCCCAGCTACTTGGGAGGCTGAGGCAGGAGACTCGCTTGAGCCCAGGAGTTGGAGGTTGCTGTGAGCTGTGATGCCACGGCACTCTGCCGAGGGGGACAGCTTGAGGCTCCTGTCTCAAAAAAAAAAAAAAAGCAAATACATCAATACAC
>CAUYQV010116527.1:0-13348 GCA_963574575.1 Galagoides demidoff
TTTTTTGAGATGGAGCCTCAAGCTATCCCCCTGGGTAGAGTGCCATGGCATCACAGCTCACAGCAACCTCCAACTCCTGGGCTCAAGCGAGTCTCCTGCCTCAGCCTCCCAAGTAGCTGGGACCACAGGCACCCGCCACAAGGCCTGGCCATTTTTTGGTTGCAGCCATCATTGTTGTTTGGCGGGCCTGGGCTGGGGATTCGAACCCGCCACCTTGGGTGTAGTGGCTGGTGCCTCAGCTGCTTGAGCCACAGGCGCCGAGCCAGGTAGTTCTACTTTTAATTTTTTGATGAACTGCCATGCTGTCCTCAGTAGTGACTATACTAATTTATATTCCCACCAGCTGAGGAGGAGGCGTCCCCCTTTTATACCTCGTCACCAGCATCTATTACTACCTTTTTGATGCAAGCCGTTTTAACTTCAGTGAGATGATATCTCATTGTGGTTATGATTTGCATTTCTCTAATGATGAATGATGTTGAGTTTTTTTCTATATCTGTTGGCCATTTGAATATCTTCTTTTGAGAAATGTCTGTTCAGATCTTTTGCCTATTTTTAATAGGATTATTTATTTTTTGCTAAGTTGTTTGAACCCTTTATATTATATTCTGGTAATCAATCCCTGGGCAGATGAATTCTTTGCAGATATTTTTTCCCATTCTGTGGTTGTCATTTCCTTTTGTTGTTTCATTTGCCATGTGGAAGGCTTTTAGCTTGATGGAATGCCAATTGTTTGTCTTTGCTTTAGTTGCTTGTATGTACTTTAAGATCTTATACAAAAAATATTTGCCCAAACCAATGTCCTAGACTGTTTCCCCAATGTTTTCTTCTATTAGTTTCATAGTTTCAAGTCTTACATTTAAGTCATTAATCCATTTTGATTCGGTTTTTATGTATGGTGAAAGATAAGGATCTAATTTAATCCTTCTGTATATAGCTATCTAGTTTCTCAGCACCATTTATTGAGAAGACTGTTTTCCCATTGTTATTCTTGGCATCATTGTTAGAGATGAGTTGGTTGCAAATGCATGGTTTTATACCTGACTTCTTTATTCTGTTCCATTCATCTATGTGTCTATTTTTATGCTAATTTGGTTACTAAAGCTTTGTGGTAAATTTTGAGGTCAGGTAGTGTGATGCTTTCAGCTTTGTTCTATTTTGCTGTGGATTGCTTTGACAATTTTGGCATTTGGGGTTCCATATAAATTTTGTGATTTTTTTTCCCTTCTATTTCTGTGAAGAATGTCATTGATAGTTTGATACAGACTGCATTGAATCTGTAAATTTCTTTGGATAATGTTGTCCTTTTAACAAGATTAATTCTCTCAATCCAAGAACATGGGATATATATCCCTGTTTTAGTGTTCTATTTATTTCATCCAAATTTTATAGTAATTCTATAGTTCTCCTTATATAGATGCCTCACTTCTTTGGTTATATTGAATTCTAGGTATTTAATATTTTTTATAGCTATTGTAAGTGAGATTCTTGATCTCTTTTTCAAATTGTTTGCTGTTGGTTTACATAAATTCTACTGATTTTTTTTTTTATTGTTGGGGATTCATTGAATTCTACTGATTTTTGTACATTGATTTTGTGCCCTGAAAATTTACTGAACCTGTTCTAACAATTTTTGGTGACGTTTTCAGGTTTTTCTAGGTATGAGATCATGTTGTCTGTAAAAAGAGGCACCTTTACAACTTGAATATCCTTTATTCTTTTTCTTGCCTAATTTTTCTGTGCAGGTCTTCCAGTATTATGTTGAATAATACTGAAGCAAAAGGGTATCCTTTTCTTGTTACAGTCCTTAGTAGAAAGACCTTCAGTTTTTCCCTGTTCAGCATAATGTTAACCATGAGTTTGCCATAAGTTGTCTTTATCATTTTGAGGTATGGTCCTTCCATGTGGGTATACACATTATGATGAAAGTTGTTATCATAAAGGGATATTAAATTTTATTAAATGCCCTTCAACATCTATTGAAGTAATTATATAATTTGGTTCTTGATTCTGTTAATGTGATAAATCACATTTATAGATTTACATATGTTGGTCCACCTTGCATCCCTAAAATGAATCCCACCTGATTACAGTGAATTGCTTTTTCACTGTGGTGTGAAATGTGATTTGCTAATATTGTTGAGGATGTTTGCTTCTATGTTCATCAGCAATATAGGCATGTAGTTTTCTTTCCTTTACTGTGTCCTTGTTTGGTTTTGGTATCAGGGTAATGCTGACCTCAAAGAATCAGTTTGGAAGTATTCCTTCCTCTTTAATCTTTTTTAATCTGACAAAATTGATGGTAATTTTTAATTTTTGTTTGTTTATTTATTTGGAGACAGAGTCTCACTCTATCATCTGGGATAGAGTGCCACAGCATCATTCTAGCTCACAGCAACCTCAAGCTCCTACCTTTAAGCAATCCTCCTGCCTCAGCCTCTTAAGTAGCTGGGAGTACAGGCACCTGGCTAATTTTTGTATTTTAGTAAAGATGGAGTCTCACTCTTGCACAGGCTAGTCTCAAACTCCTGAGGTCTAGGAATCCTCTCACCTCAGCCTCATAGAGTGCTAGCATTATAGGCATGAGCTACCACACCTACCCAGTATGTGTCATTTTTTATTATATTTGATAGAATTCAGCAGTGAACCTTCAGGTTCTGGCCTTTTCCTTTATGGGAGAATTTTTCCTATGGCTTTAATGTTACCACTTGTTATTGGTTTGTTGGGTTTTTTATTTCTTCATGGTTCAATCTTGGTAGGTTGTATGTGTCCAGGAACTTGGCTATTTCTTCTAGGTATTCCAATTTGATGACATATAGTTGATTATGATAGTCTTGAATAATTATTTATGTTTTTGAGGTTTTTCTTGCCATGTCTCATTTTTCATTTCTGATTTTATTTATCTCAGCCTTCTCTCTTTTTTTCTTAGTCTAAATAACAGTGTTGATATTGTCTTTCTTTCAAAAGACCACATTTTAGGTTTATTGTCTTTTATTTATTTATTTATCTATTGAGACAAAGTCACACTTTGTTGCCCTTGGTAGAGTGCCATAACATCACAACAACCTCAAACTCTTTGGCTTAAGCAATTCTCTTGCCTCATCTTCCCAAGTAACTGGGACTACAGGCTCTCACCACAACGCCTGGCTATTTTTTTAGAGACAAGGTCTCACTCTGGGTCAGGCTGGCCTGGAGCCTGTGAGCTCAGGCAATCCACCCACCTTGGCCTCCTAGAATGCTAGCATTACAGATGTGAGTCACTGCACCCAGCCTTACATATTTATTTTTTAGTCTCAATTTCATTTATTTCTTCTTTAGTCTTTATTATTTCTTTCCTTCTGCTAATTTTGGGTTTGATTTGCTCTTTTTTTTTCCCAAGTCATGTTGTTAAGTTATTTATTTGAAGTTTTCCACTTTTTGACATAGGTATTCATTTCTATAAACTTCTATTTTCATTTGTTTCAAGAACTTAAAACATTTTCTTCTTAATTTCTTCATTGACCCATTGGTTGTTCTGGAGCATGCTATTTCATTTCCATGTGTTTGTATATTTTCCAAGGTTCCTCTTATTGTTGATTTCTAGTTTTATTCCATTATGGTTTAAAAGACACTTGATATGATTTTTAAAAATTTGTTTAGACTTGTTTTGTAGCATAAGATATGGTCTATTCTTACCAGTGTTCCTTGTGTTAATGAAAAGAACGTATATTCTTGCAGCAATTATGTGAAATGTTCTATAAACATCAGCTAGGCCTATATTTATAGAACTATTATTACAGCTAGTGTATAGCATAACTTTGCTGATTCTTTGATAACTTTCTGTCTTCATAATTCATGCCTTATATGGTGATAATGTCCCCTACTAATATTATAATGTAATATATCTATCTCCTTAGATATATTAATGTTTGCTTTATAGACTTCAGAGGTCAGGTGTTGGGTGCATAATTTTATATACTCCTACTAAATTGATCCTTTGGTCATTATATAGTGATCTTTTTTGTCTTATTCTACCATCTATTATTTGTATTGTCTTTAACATAAGTTTAGCTACTTTTGCTCTAATGTGTTTTCCAATTGCATGGAATACCTTTTTTCTGCCCTTCACTTTCAGTCTATATGTATCTTTATAGGTAAAGTGGATTTCTCAAAGTAGGTATATAGTTAGGTCTTGTTTCTTTAACCACTCTGCCACTCCATGCCTTTAACTAAAGATTGAGTACATTTATATTCAGTGTTATTATTGATAACTAAGTACCTATGACTTCCATTTAGCTCTTTGTTTTTTGTTTATTTTAAGATTTCTCTCTTCCTTTCCTCTTTCTTAATTTTCTTTTCTTTGTGGTTAAGTGTTTATCTTTGGCAGTATTTTTAATTTTTTCTTTTATTTTCAATAAATCTATTATAGGTTTTTGCACTGTAGCTATTAGGAAACTAACAAAAAACATCTTACAGATATAAGTCATTTTAAAGAGATGACAACTTATCTTAGATCACAACTAAAAGAATAAAAAAAGGAAACAAATGAAAGTAAAAGACTCACAATAATTCTACACTTAAACTCCACCTCCTGTGCACGCACCTTTTGACTTTTAGTTGTCTCAGTTTACATATTTTTAAATTACCTACTTCTTTTTTTTTCTTTTTTTGCAGTTTTGGCCAGGGCTGGGTTTGAACCCACCACCTCCAGCATATGGGGTCAGTGCCCTACTCACTGAGCCACAGGTGCTGCCCTAAATTACCTATTTCTTAACAGGTTGTTGCGACTATTCTTGTTCTTGAGAGATTTGTCTTTTGGGCTTCATACTAGAGTTATAAGCAAATTGGGTACCACAAATACAGTAACTAGAGTATTCTGGGTTTGTCCACATACTTCGTTTTACTAGTTGCTTTTAAACCTTGGCAAGTTTTCATTTTCGTGTTAGTTCTTTCAGATTAAAAATGACCTTTAGCATTTCTTGTAAGAATCTGCTTTTGTTTGTCTGGGAAACAAATATTAGTTTATCTTCTGTATCATTTAAATGATAATTTTGCTATACACAGTATTCTTGACTGGAAGTTTTTTCTTTAAATACCTTAAAAATGTCATTTTACTCCTTCCTGAGCTGTATGGTTCCTGTTGAGAAGTATGTTGCCAACCAAATTGGAGCTCCTTCATATGTTATTTATTTCTCTTGCTGCTTTTAGGGTCTCTTTGTTCTGGTCCTTTGAGAGTTTGATTTTTATGTGCCTTGGGGTGGTCTATTTGGGTTGAATTTCTTTAGTGTTCTAAGACTTTCTTGTGCCTGGTTATTTATAACCTCAAGTTTCAGAAAGTTTTCTGATATTTCTTTGACTAAAATTTCTTTCATAGGGAAGTATGGGTGATTATATATTGGTTTCATAGTAGAACTGAGTGCACTGGATACTTTTTCTTCCATTCTTGAGATACTTTACTAAGAAGAATATGTTCCAGCTCCATCCGTGTAAACATAAATGAGGTAAAGTCTCCATCTTTTCTAAGGCTGCATAATATTCCATAGTATACATAAACCACAATTTATTAATCCATTCATGAGTTGATGGACACTTGGGCTTCTTCCATGACTTAGCAGTTATGAATTGGGCTGCAATAAACATTCTGGGGCAAATATCTTTGTTATAAAGTGATTTTTTTTCTTCTTAGTGGAAGAATTGCAGGCTCAAAAGCCAGTATATATGAAAGATATTACACAACTACAGCCCAAGATGAAGAGGGGAAGAGGAGGGGGAAAAATAGGTGGAGGGAGGGTAATTGGTGGGACCACATATATGGTGCATTTTGTAAAGGTACATGTCAAATCTGTTCATTGTAGAGTATAAATGTCTTAACACAATAATTGAGAAAGTGAGGTGAAGGCTATATTAACTAGTTAGATGTAAGCATTCCAAATTGTATATAAAACCAGCACATTGTACCCCACAAATGCATTTATGTATACATCTATGATTTAATTTAAAAAAAGAAAAAATAAATAAATAACAGACTTACCTACTCAAAAAATAAAATAAAATTTCTTGCCTTTGTCTCTGTCTGTACTCAGAGATATTTCTTCCTCCAGGCCATCATGATGCTTCTGTGGATTAAGGCAAGGACAAATCTTCTACCAGGGAAACAAGAAAGGCAGAGAAACTGGTTGACCACCTCTATTTTCCTTTACCAGTGTAGAAACCAAACCATGATTTAGGAGGAAATGTTTCACATGCTTAGTATTGGGCACAATGGATGCACGGTCATCGTGGATACAGAAGTCCAATTCTTCTGCCTTCTGCTTCAAGTTTTTTTTATATCTCTGTGGCAGAAACTATCTCAACTTCATCCTTGAGTACTGTGTTGTTTCTAGTGAAAATCTTGGTACTATATATTTGCTTTTGGTCTTCTGCGATAGGAAAGTGAAGTTATCTTGCCTCTATGCCACCATGTGGAACCAGAAACAATACCTTAAAGCCCCTTTCTGCTCTTGACTTTCACATTTGAAGGCCTTATAAGTCTTTTATGGGAAAGATATTTAAGAAAAAAATAAGGACAACACCACAGTATTGGTCATTCATTCAACCATTTATGCTTTTGATAATCATTCAACCAGTGCTAATCAGATGCAGGCATTCATGTGAGTAAGCACAGTTGCCTGACTGCAAGGAACTCCTGGCTTAGTAGGGGAGATAAGGATGATCACAATCCTTTGTGGTCACTACAAAATTGAGATTCATACAAGGAATTTCGGTATCCAATGATAATAGCATAAGATCTATTACATGTGTAGGAGAAAAAGTTACTTTGCCCTATTTACTAGCTAAGAGGAACAATGAATGGTTCTTCTTTTCTTCATTTCCAACTTGCAGCCTTCAGTATTAATCTTCCTGGCCAGCTTATGAGTCTTAACCCAGGGTATGAATTATGATTATTTTTCCTAGTAGGAGGCTGATAATTTACAGAAATTATTGGAAGCACCTTAAAGTTTGCATTTAACTATAGCAGGCTCTATGGGATCTCAAGAGAGAATATTGAGTCTGTCCTAAGATGTATCATCATTAATGGAGGTTGGTCCAGCCAAACAAATGTATTTGCTTACTTATCTTGAGGAAAAATAGAAAACTGGCAACATTTTAAAATATTAAATGTATCTGTATTTTAAAATAAGCTAAAAGCCATGGTAAGAGGGGTTTGTTATCAAATAATTGGTTTGTTCTTTAAGTTGATAGAAAATGCTACACTCTTCCTGAGGTATGGGCATAGGCTTTTTCATAGGCCAATTTAATTGTGTAATAGAAAAAAATATTAGATCACTAGTCAGGAAATCTAGAATTTAGTTTCAGTTCTGCAATTAACTAGCAGAGTGATCTTGGGTAACATACTTAAACTCAGATTCTTTTCTATTAAATGAAGTAGTAGGATGAAATGCTCCTTAAGTTTCCTTCCAGCTTTGACAGTCTCTGTTCCCCTGTTAGTCACCCTTAGGATCTTCAGTGGATGTTTGTGGTTGACCAACGAGGCCTAAGTAAGTAGTGTGAGGATGTATCATAGGCTTATTTCCCTGGAAAGCATCCTCTGAGATGGAGATTAGCAACCAGGTGGTTTATTAGGGGCTGCTTTGTGGGTGGATTCCTAGGGAAGGGAGGGCAATGAAGCAGGACTGAGCAGAGGAACAAGCAAAGCTGTGATGTAGTCTCAGTGAAAAATACAGATAGTATGACCCTTCAAGATGATTTGAATTGGGAAAGTGATCTGGGCCTTAATTCCTCTCTGTAAAGAAGTCATTGGATGCAGTCTGGAAAGAACTGGTTCTCTTTAGCTGGAGCACTCTCCAAAGAGGGCTGACAATTGAGGGCTTTCTTCCAGGATCACTCTAATAGCTGGCAGAATAAGTTCTTCATTCCTGAGGGGACTTGGGTGCCCATTACAGGCTATTTTGTGCACTATGAGACTCTTTTGAGCAGCAGTGGAATATATGCAAACATACTTCATGCATGGTGTCCACACTCAATACAATTGTGTTTGTCCATCCATCCATCTAGTTTTCCTTTTCAGATGTCATAGGACTCAGTTAGTGAGTATTCTTCTTTTTTTATTTAGATTTTTTTTAAATTGGGGATTCATTGAGAGTACAAGATGTGTCACACACTGAGAGCCCACCCTGTCCCTCCTTCCCTCTCTCTGCTCTTCCTTTCCTCCACCCCCTCCCTCATTCTCTCTCTGCTCTCCCCTTTCCCCACCCCACCATGTCATTAATTGTCCTCAAATCAAGATTGAATACATAGTATTCATGCTTTTCCATTCTTGTGATGCTTTACAAGGAATAATGTGTTTTACTTCCATCCAGGTTAATACAAAGGCTGTGAAATCTCCATTTTTTAAATGTCTGAATAATATTCCGTGATATACCTGTACCACAACTTGTTAATCCATTCTTGGGTTGGGGGGCATTTAGGCTGTTTCCACATTTTGGCAATTACAAATTGAACTGCAGTAAACAGTCTAGTACAAGTGTCCTTATAATAAAAGGGTTTTTCCCCTTCTGGATAGATGCCCAATAATGGGATTGCAGGAGTTGCTTGAGTTCTTTGAGGTTTCTCCATACTTCCTTCCAAAAAGGTTGTATTCGTTTATAGTCCCACCAGCAGTGTAAAAGTGTTCCTTTTTCTCCAGATATGACCAGCATGTGCAGTTTTGTCATTTTATGATGTGGGCTATTCTCACGGGGGTTGGATAATATCTCAGGGTGGCTTTGATTTGGATTTCTCTGATAATTAAGGATGATGAGCATTTTTCATGTTTGATAGCCATTCATCTATCTTCTTTAGAGAAGGTTCTATTTATCTCTCTTTCCCATTGATATATGGGATTATTGGCTTTTTTTTATGTGGATTCATTTGAATTCTCTATAGATCCTAGTTATCAAGCTTTTGTGTGATTCAAAATATGCAAATATCCTTTCCCAATGTGTAGGTAGTCTATTTGCTTTGGCTATTGTCTCCTTAGTGTTGAGTTCAGGTCTACTGACTGGTCCAGGATTATTTTTATTATGCCAGAGTTAACAAGAGCTCACAGGCTATGTGCAAACAGCCATTAAGACACAAACTTTGGCAGCCTGTCTTCCTGGAGGATCTTTTCTCAGTAGAAGCTGAGCCAGTGAGTAGCATAGACTTCCAGAGGCAGGGATCCTATTGGCCTCTGTGCTAATGTTTCAGGTACCTACTTTTCAGCTTCCTATAGCTCATTATGACTGTGCCTAATCCTGTGTATATACTGTCAGTGGACCAAATGAACTTGTCATTTACACATGGTGTGACAGAGCTTGTTCTTTGTGACTCAGTGTAGATTCATGGCAAAGGGGACAAGTTCAGACAGGAGAATGTAATGTATCACCATACCACAGGCAAGTGCATCTCAAACCTTAACTTGCACTTAAATCACCTGAAAATCTTGTTAAAATGCAAACTCTGGTATAGTAGATTTACTGTGGGACCTAAAATTCTTCATTGTAAGCAAATACCCAGGCGATGCTGATGCTGCTGGTTCACAGACCAGTTTTCCACTCTCCCAGTGAAAGAATCCCATAATTTTCCACCAAGGAAACTTGAGATTAGCCCTTGCTTTAAAGGCAGTAGTCTGAAGGAAAGGGGTCATAATTGTATGATCACTACAGTTTCTCATTTCTTCCACCTCTTCCTAACTTCCAACTTTTCTAAGGAAAGAGGGTGGCAATGAAGACAAGGAAATAAAAGAACAAGAAGAAAAAAAGAAAACTAGCTAGGTAAGGGAGTATAGGCAGTCAGAACTCACCAAGCTATAGAATTATGTGATGTTCACAGCATGTGCTAGACAGACACTGATTTGGAGTTTGTTATTTAACAGGGTCAACCTTATCCATTTTATGAAAGAGAAGAGGAAACCAAATATATTAAATCTGCAGACATCAGAGGGAAAGGTGGTGCAGACTGTCACCCAGAGTAAAGGAAGTCCTCCAGGTTAGAAGCCTGGAGGAAAGTCCTGTGATCTGGTTGCACAAGCTTCATTTAATGGGCTGCGGCTGCATATTTATGCAACGGAGTGCCCCTCTGAAGTCCCTGGGGTGTTGATTTACTCCTTGGTGGTGTCTGTACTGTAGAATATGGTTTAATTTTCTGGTTTCTCAGGGTAGTGGAGAGGGTGGGTGAAAACAAATGCTTATGAGGTAACTTCCCTGCTAAACCATTCAAATTGTTTTTCCTAAGGGGGGATAAAATAATCTTTTGAGTTTTGACAGTATAGTTTCTCTAAGCAATAGGAGAAAGGAGGGAGGGAGTGGGGAAATGAAGGCAGAAAATAGATTTAGTGTGGAATGTCCTTAGAGTAATACCACATAGGGTGGGGGTAGGGCTATTTTTCCTACAAGGCAAGCTCTTTATAATGAATGAGAACAAATATGAAAATCACAACTGGGTGCTTGCTGACAAGGACAAAGCTGTCGGGGCATACAGTGCATACGTGTGAATGGAGTGTGTAAACCAGGCTTGGTCAGAGCCCCAGGAAGGGCTGATGATGCCTGACAGCAGAGGTGCTGGGAGTGGTGGGTTTAGTGCTGACAGCCATTGTGTGTGTGCATCAGGGTTGTGTGTGTGTGTGGTGGGGGAAGGGCAATGGCTTAGGCTTTCCAGGAGCATATGTCTCTGGAGACTTGGGGAGAGCAGAGTTCAGGCCCTGGCGCCAGCCTACCAGAGGGAAATCAGAAACATGGTAATTAGGTCTCTCTTCCCTCAGGCAAATGGAGGAGGTTTAATGCCAACCTGCAGAGAAGAAAACCAGGAGGAAAAAGCAGGATTCTCCTGCCATCGCAGCTCAGGGTTCCTGAAGCCTAATGTGCTGCTTTATCTGTCACAGAAACCATGGAGCCTTCAAGCTGAGCCTCCTGTTCTCTATTATATGAAACTTTTTTATCCACCTGTTTGAATGATTTATCACAAAGGGATCACATCCGATCCCTAAACATTGAAAACTGGCTTTCTGAGAAAATCGGACAATGTGAGGCAGGGAGCTATACAGAACAGGGATGTGTAATTTTACTTAATGGAAATCTCCATGGAGCTGGGAACTACGTAAAACTTTTTAAAAGCCTGTTTTGCAAAAGCACGGGCAGTTTTCAAACTGATTTGCTTTTGTTATTCTGTTGAGCTCTATTACAGGTTTTGAGGTAGGAATTGTGATGGTCATCTCACAGATGACAAGACTGAGACTCTGAGAGACTGACTTGTCCCAGGTCCCACAATGAGGAGGGGGCAGATTTGGGATGCAATGAAGGGTTTTCTGCTGTCCTCCACTGTGCTATGACAGCTATCCAAAAGTGAGCTGTTCTATATTATCTTCTAAATGTGTTCAGCGGTCTATTTTACTACTACTACTACAGATAATAGTCCCCCATCCACTTTGCAATTCTTGATAACACTTTTGGTTGTCATCGCATTTGATTTATGAAAGACCAAAATTTCCCCTACTTAATTGTAAGAAAGTGAAGAAGAAACAGAGGCTGTCATGCCTATTCTCATACTCCTTATGATTTTAGGAGAAGCATAAGGCGTCTGCTTTGCATCATCACCAGAGATGATCCTGGATACCATATTCTTGTAGAAGCAAGTGGGAGGCATAGGGAGGAATAGGTATCAGCATGGGCTTTATAGTACAGGCCTCAGTATGTACCACGTATGCCAGTCTTACCACTAATTATTTAATCTTTCTAGGCCTAAATTTACCTACTTCTAAGATAGGGATGATAATGCCTCTCTCAGAGGTCACTGTCAGGGCTAAAATAAAGAATGTGTATGAGGTGATCAGTAGGGTATGTGGTCCCACGGTGTTAGTGATTGCTACTACTAGGTACATAGATCCTAGGAAAACAATTTGTTTTGGAAAGACTTGCAAGAATTCAAAGTGATTTAAATGCAGTTCAATGAATAGGACTTTACTTTCTGCTTTATAATGGATCTAGTAAATATCACCGAAATGTAAACTATATAAGAGCCAAGGCTAAGTTTCATGTATCTCTATATTCCCCACAGTTGCCATACATAGCACCTCACATTGATTGAAAAGGTACTCAGTGAATTCCAGTTGACTAGGGTGGGATGGGGAGAGAGAGAGAGAAGGATGAGAAGATGGGGGCATGCTGGGGTGGAGATATGTCCCTTCCTTGACCACAATAATCCAAAAGGTTTGTTTTGGGGGGCATACCTTCTTCTTTTTCCTTTACAGTGTCCACAGAGTACATTGTCACACCTCATACTTGTTATATTGTGTACAATAAATTCTGCTTTACCTAGGACATGAGAATCTACATTTATAATAAAAAAGATCAGTAGTTACCTGAATAAAGAGAACTTCCAACTTTTTTTCAGCTTGGAAGATTACTTAAAGACTAATCGCTTCTGCATACACTGCCCTATTCTTCTTGGCCTATACCGTTCTCTTCCTGATTATGCACAGGCAGGCTACATTATTACCAGCCCTATCCTGCTTTCCTAGTAGACCAAGCTGGGCCTTTTGAGTTCCCTGGCCATATCCATGGTCACAAACAACTGGTATTTTGACTCAAACCCAGCAGGCTTTGCTCTTAGCTTCAGCGAAGCTCTCCCACTCTACTACCTCCCAATGAACTCCTCTTCTATGAAGTATCTTTCAAGGTAGCCCTTTCTGAGCTGGTGAAACAGAGAATTCCTGCAAGGAACTGAGATCATGAGATTGCTTGAAACCAGTTTACCTTGTGATGGAAGATCAGTGAAATGAGCGGGATCTTTCTGATGGGCAGAGCTTCCTATATGCATTGATGGAAAAGGGAAGCTATGACCAGACATGATGTGAAGGTCACTGTGTGTCCTACTAAGCTACAAGTGGCTGTTCTGTCACCACACTGAAAGTGCTCTGTGACTGTGGTTTGTTACTTTTAAGACCTAAAGTTCTGCATTATGGATGCTTGAGTAGAATGAAGAGAGAGGTCCAGAATCATACTCTAGGTTTGTCCCTTTCTGGATCTAGGACCTCAGAAAGTTGCTTCAGTTTCCTCATCCTGTCAAATGGAAAATATAATATATTATAATATATTCCTTGTATGATTGTTGCAGGGAATAGAAATGATGGATATAAAGTGCATCTTGGAGTTTAGTGTGTATTAGATGCATAATAAGTGGGGATATTTATTATTTTAGTATTCAGAGGATATTCTTTCTTTTTTTTTTTTTTTGAGACAGAGCCTCAAGCTATCCCCCTGGGTAGAGTGCCATGGCATCACAGCTCATAGCAACCTCCAACTCCTGGGCTCAAGCGAGTCTCCTGCCTCTGCCTCCCAAGTAGCTGGGACCA
>CAUYQV010116530.1:0-30303 GCA_963574575.1 Galagoides demidoff
GGTGCCTGTGGTCCCAGCTACTTAGGAGGCAGAGGCAGGAGACTCGCTTGAGCCCAGGAGTTGGAGGTTGCTATGAGCTGTGGTGCCATGGCACTGTACCCAGGGGGATAGCTTGAGGCTCCGTCTCAAAAAAAAAAAAAATTGCATGGGATGAGGAGAAGGGAGAGGAAGTGGGGAGGGAGAATGGTGGGAGGAGGGAGGGCATTTGGTGGGATCTCACCTAATGTGCACAATGCAGGGGGTATATTTCTTTTCTTCCTTTTTTTTTTTTTTGAGACGGAGCCTCAAGCTGTCCCCCTGGGTAGAGTACTATGGCATCACAGCTCACAGCAACCTCCAACTCCTGGGCTCAAGCGAGTCTCCTGCCTCCGCCTCCCAAGTAGCTGGGACCACAGGCGCCCGCCACAATGCCCAGCCATTTTTTGGTTGCAACCATCATTGTTGTTTGGCGGGCCCGGGCTGGGGATTCGAACCCGCCATCTTAGGTGTATGTGGCTGGCGCCTTAGCCCATTGAGCCACAGGCGCCGAGCCAAAATTTCTGAATTCTTAAATGCTATTTCCCTAAACTTCACAGTAAATAGATAATCAGCTTATGTTGATAGATTATATTTTGACCCTGAGCAGGGTCTCTTCTACCTCCTCCATACTTCTTCCTTCCCTTTTACCCTGACTTTTTGATGAAGGATTGAGGTTGGGAAAAAAAGGGAGAGAAAATGTATTTTAGCTACAATTTGCCTTCACTTCTTATCAACAGAACACAAACAGGAAGAACCTAAACCAAGATCCAAGGTAGAGCTTAGTCATCCTGCTACAACCATATTTGGCTCTGAGTGATTACCTTCCTCCAAACCATTAAAATGCCTCGTGTGTGTTTGATGCTCGTTCAATATACTATGCTACCTGAATGGGAGGATAGATTGTGTTGGACTCACTTTTCCCAGACATTTTTAGGGGTAACTTTAACCTAATCTCCCACTCAAAAGGCCTATGGAATATATTTTTATCCACCTTTGATATAGGTGTTATCAATCAGATATTTTTCTAATATGTTATTTACTTTGTTTTAGTGTGGAGCCATCGGAGAATCTACAATCCCTGATGGAGAAGAATCAGTCCCTGGTAGAGGAGAATGAAAAATTAAGTCGTGGTCTGAGCGAAGCAGCTGGTCAGACTGCCCAGATGTTGGAGAGAATCATTTTGGTGAGACCACAAGACTAAACTACTACTAGCAATATGGACATTTACTAACTTTAGTTTCCAAAATATTTAACATATTTTTGGCCAGGTGTGATGGCTCACGCCTGTAATCCTAACACTCTGGGAGTCTAAAGTGGGTGGATTGCCTGGACTCACAGGTATGAGACCAACCTGAGCCAGAGCTAGACCCTGCCTTTAAAAATAGCTGGGTGTTGTGATGGGCGCCTATAGTCCCAGCTACTCGGGAGGCTGAAGCAAGAGAATCACTTAAGCCCAAGAGTTTGAGGTTGCTGTGAGCCATGAACATTACAGCACTCTACCAAGGGTGACAAAATGAGACTCTGTCTCAAAAAAAAATATGTAACATGTTTCTCATTATGACAGACAAGTTATGTATAAAGAAATGTATTTGTGTTACCACACCCTCCAGGAAAACCCCCTGGGATATGTATGGGCTTGTAATCAAATAAGAAAAGTTAAAACAGAAAAGTCAAAAGACATACAGTGAACACTTACGTATCCACCACAAAGATTCTACATGAATCTAATTTTAAAACAGATTTGTTCTAAAATACCGGAAAGGAAAGAACCAAGTCACTCTTATCACCTTAAGTCCTACCTAATCTTTATCCATAATACCAAGCAAGTCTTCCCTCACTAATATTTTAGTTCTTTTCTATTTCCCTTCCCCCAATGTCACATTTCACATTCCATCCTGATAGCTGCCATGGTGAGATACAACAGCTGGGAAATTAATTTTAATTCATTTTCCATGTGGTTAATTTCCAAATAGTGGATCGCTATGTAACTGATTACACCAGTTCTGACTCCTACTACTTGTCTGATAGTGACCTCCTGGATCAGTGCATGCTGATTCTGTCATTAAAAATTTTAACTAGTCTACGCACAATTCAATCTTTGATAGCACAACTATCTATCACCAGAAGCAAAAATGAGTTTTTACTAAAATGTAATTGAACTTCTGTAACTTACCTTCATGTATCCAGGTGCTCTCTAGTCAAAGAAAGATAAGCTGCTTAAAGAGTTCTTTAAAATGGGCTAAACCCTGTATCTATTATATTGTCTATTACAAGCAGAAGGGTGAAAATGGGATGTAGGGAAATTTATATACAGTTTCTGTCTCAGTGCTGTTTTATGCCTTTGAAGTAACTCTAGAAGCCGTGTTTTCACATGTGAGTGTAGCTGACAAAACAGTATTTGTTACTCTAGCCACATACTCATCTGACCTTTATAAGGTTATTACAATGACTGATAGGCTTATTATTTGATATCCTGTCTTAACTTCATAATAAATATATTTTTGTCTCATATAAATTATTCTTCTCAAATCTGTCATAACATCCAGTGTGTTACAGATACTGTGATTGAAATAAAACTGAAGGCTCGGCGCCTGTGGCTCAAGTGGCTAAGGCACCAGCCACATACACCCAAGGTGGCGGGTTTGAATCCAGCCCAGGCCCGCCAAACAACAATGACGGCTGCAACCCAAAAATGACCAGTGGCTCGACGCCTGTGGCTCAATCGGCTAAGGCGCCAGCCACATACGCCTAAGGTGGCAGGTTCAAATCCCCAGCCCGGGCCCGCCAAACAACAATGACGGCTGCAACCAAAAAATTGCCAGGCGTTGTGGCGGGCACCTGTGGTCCCAGCTACTTGGGAGGCAGAGGCAGGAGACTCGCTTGAGCCCAGGAGTTGGAGGTTGCTATGAGCTGTGATGCATGGCACTCTACCCAGGGGGACAGCTTGAGGCTTCGTCTCAAAAAAAAGAAAGAAAACTGAAAATATCAGTCACTTTTCCCAAAATGTAGCTGCCTTCTGCTATTTCTTCTTTCTCTGCCACCATTCTTGGGCCTTACCTTTTTTCTTGCTGTCTTTTGCTAAAACTAGCATACCATATCAGATAATGTAACTTTTTTAAAAAGCTCAGCTCAAATTTAGTGTGAGGCTCTTTTATGTTTTAAATGCCCTTAATGCTAGGGGTAGGGAACTGTAGAGCAGGAGGCAGTTTAAAGTAAGTGGTGGTGGTGGTGGTGTTGTTTTGCAAACAGCAGGAAATAGCATGTCAGGAAGTATTGTTTTTTCCCCTAGTTGTGAAGTTCTCTATGGCATTAAGGCTTCACACTCCACCTTATTGTCTGAGCTTCATGGTAAGCATAAAACCCAGCTGCTTGGATGGTATTTTTAGTAGCTCATGTTGACTGAAGGGCTAATTTCCATGACTCTGTTAAAAAAACACATTTGTCACTAAATAACCAAAGCTCACTAACTCCTCTATTATAGCAAAAGCAGCCTCTCTACCTAGGTTTTAGTCCATAGGAGTAGGAGAGAGATCATGATTAGATAAGGCTGTCAGGCACTGCCACTGATGATCTCTTTGTCTTTGTTGCAGACAGAGCAAGCAAATGAAAAAATGAATGCCAAGCTAGAAGAGCTCAGGCAGCATGCAGCGTAAGTTTCCTACCAGATATTTGTTAGTGACCTATGCCACCTTACTATATAATCATGGATCCTCTGTCCTTTGCAATGTGATTAACCCTTGAGTTCTTTTTGCTTGAATTTCCAGCTGCAAACTAGATCTTCAAAAGCTAGCAGAGACTTTGGAAGACCAAGAATTAAAGGAAAATGTAGAGATTATTTGTAACCTGCAGCAATTGATTACCCAATTATCGGTAAGCGAAGTAGGGGCAGTATAAATAGACATATCACTTTCATTTGTTTCATTCAATGCACGTAAGCCTTTCTAACTCTGTGCCTTTTGCTGAAATAATAGATTATGAGCTGCTTGAGGACAGAGGTCATGGATCATTGAATATGATCTGAATATTAAGTTTGTCAAGTCAAAACACTCATTAAGTTATATATGCAGTGGCACACTAGTATTGCAATATTCTAATCAAATACCAGAAGCAACAACATAACAGTGCAAGATTGCCTAGGTGGCAAGAGCGGCAGTCGTTGATTTGCTGTCTTCTCAGGATAGCCTGCCTTCATAAGAGGCCTTATACTGTATCCTAATTTTAAATGAGTCCTGACAGATAGCTTAGAGCAACAAGGAATACCATAGCTTGCTTTTATTTATTTATTTTATTTTGTTTGAGACAGTTTGACTATGTCGCCCTTAGTAGAGTGCTGTGGTGTCACAGCTCACAGCAACCTCAAACTCTTGGGCTTAAGTGATTCTCTTTGCCTCAGCCTCCCAAGTAGCTAGGACTATAGGTGCCCACCACAACATCTGGCTATTTTTTTGTGTGTGTGTGAGACAGGAGCCTCAAGCTGTCCCCCTGGGTAGAGAGCTATGGCATCACAGCTCACAGCAACCTCCAACTCCTGAGCTCAAGTGAGTCTCCTGCCTCAGCCTCCTGAGTAGCTGGGACCACAGGTACCCACCACAATGCCCAGCTATTTTTTGGTTGTAGCTGTCATTGTTGTTTGGCGGACCCAGGCTGGATTCGAACCCGCCACCTTGGGTGTACGTGGCTGGTGCCTTAGCCACTTGAGCCACAGGCGCCGAGCCACATCCAGCTGTTTTCTGTTGAAGTTGTCAGTCATTATTGTTTAGCTGGCCTGGGCCAAGTTCGAACCCACCAGCCTTGGTGTATGTGGCTGGCGCCATAACCACTGTGCTATGGGTGCCAAGCCCATTGTTTACTTTTATAACCAATAAAAGTAAGTAAATCAGTCTGAATGATCATTTTACTGTAAGTTCCCATTTATATTTATTTTTAGAACTATTGTTATAGATATGGGTGTGTTCTGGGGTTAAGGGTATTTATTATTTTTCACAGAAGAAAAATTCTTACATTTCTACCATCCCTAACAATCTATTTTTACTTTTGGTGATATTTTTTCTCTTTGTCCTTAGGCATGTATAGTGTTTTTTTTTTTATTTTTTTGCAGTTTTTGGCCAGGGCTAGGTTTGAACCCACTACCTCTGGCATATGGGGCCGGTGCCCTACTCCTTGAGCCACAGACACCATCCAGGCATGTGTGCTTTTTAAAAAATTGAAATCATACTGTGTTAAGGGTTATGGTGGATTTTGTTCCATCTATACTCTTTTACTTATCATTATGCAGCAATGATATATATATAAATCCCTGGTGCTAATTCCTAGCTCTTGGGAAGAGGTTTTAATTTTATCAGAACCATAAGTCTCTCATCCCTGGACTTTCCCAAGGAAAGTCCCAGTGTTTCCCAGTGTTTTCTAGGGTTGTCAATAATATATCACAAAATCATCCACACGTAGATTTATTCTTAAAGAGTAAATTAAAAAAAAACATGCCATATAATATTGTTGGGGGGTAAGGGTCACGATAGCTAACTCTGAGAAATTAAAACATGTAAACTCCTAAAATACTAATAAACAATCTTTTTTCAATTTCTGATCAATATATGGGTATAAATGATTAGGTTACAATATTTGCATTTGTTAGGTAAAGTCCAAGTTATAGTTAAACCCCTCACCCAGGAGGTGTGGTATGTACCCCTACATTGTACCTGTTAGGTGAGAGCTTACCAGATCTCTTTCCTTCCCCTGCATGTTATTCAGTGTTTCAGAAGTAGTATTATATAAAACTGTCATGAGCAGTCTCAGATGGCAGTTCATTTATCTAATAAATGGGGCACAATAATTGAGAACTTGGCCTATAGAGCCAGACTACCCCTGGTTCGAAGACAATTCTGCCATTTCCTAGCTATATAACCTTGCTAACTGTCAAAGGGAAATAGTTTAAGTGACTCAAATAGGGGTTAAAGGTGTTATTCAGCTGATGCACTCGAGGAGCTCCTGAATTCTAGATAACTTCCTAAAGTGAAGCAGGATTAGAATTTTATAGGGTGAGGGGAAAAGGATGTGTATCCTTATAGTTTGGCTCAAGTAACCATTTTTATTATTAATTGATGTGAAACTTTTAGTTTGAGATTGTTTCAGTTTTTATACCTCTTCCTCCAGAACGTATTGGTGCGATCCTGTCCTAATAACTGTCATTATTTTTTGAGAGTTCTCTTGCAAGCCTTATAGTTTATTAGTTGGTCAAAGTTTATAGTAGAGTGCAGTGGGAACAGAAAAGAAGTAGTGATTAACTGTTAGTTTAGAAAATTCAGGAAGGCATAATAGAAGAAACTGAGTCCTAAAAATGAACAGGAGTTTGCCATGCAGACAAAATGGAATGAACAATCTATATATAGAGGAAAAGGTATATGCAAAAGCAAAGAAGTATGAAATTTTAGAAAATGGTAAAGAGCTTAATATGGCTAAAATATAGAGTTCATGCTAGAGAATGGCTATCACAAGGTTAAATTTCATCATTTGTAATTCCACTCAGATATAGCTGAAACATTTGATGTATGAAAACATTGTGTGAACTGCTTCAGAATTAAAATAATCTAGGTTGCAGAAGCCTACTGCAGCCAAAACAAGCTCAGAAAATAGTGACCCAGGGCACTCACCATTGTTCATGGCCATCACACCAATTTTAGATAATTTAACACCACTTTATTTCTGGGTGTTTGAATTTTATGGGAAAGATAAAGGAAACCCATGGAGCCAAATTGATAAAATGATTCTCATCTTCAATGAGAATCTGGCAATATGACTGGTGCCTGGTGTGTCTGTAGAGGAAGTTGCTGGTGGTGACTGGCTCCATAGAATCTCTGTGTCTGCCTCTAAAATACACTTGGAACATGCAGTAGGAGGGTACTAAAGGTTGCCACAGCTGATAAAGTTCCTGGCTTCTACCCACTGTCATAGATTAGCAGAGTAAACTCTTTTATCCAGGGCTCCTGCCGGACTCTTGAATCAGAGCTCTCCATATCTATTGTTTTGAGACCCTCCCAGCTACATGTTTTTTGAAATGTATATCCTGTGGCTTTTATTAAGACTTAATACAGTGAAAACAAAATCTTTCAAATATAAGTCCTTAGGTATTTCATGGTGGATTAAAACAATTTTTAAATGATGGGTGAACACCCCTTTTTCTATTATAAAGGCAACCATTGTTCCTGGATACTCCTCCTGGGGCTTTAAGCGCTAAATTATACCATTTCTTCCTTTAAAATATAATTCAAGCAAACCTCCTTATTGCAGTTACCTGTGAGGAAATTCATGCAATCCTTTCAGTTCCCAGAAAAACAAGTGATTTTTGTGTTTATATCCCCTCCTCCAAGAAAAGTTTCATAAAAAAACATTTTGCATGCCCAGTGATGGTATTACCTACAGCCTACAAGCACAAACTTCATGCTGGAGAGTATTGCTGGTTAATGCAATACAATGTACCCTTTACCTGTTCCCATGACAATCAAATTTACTAAATCATATCTAAATCATAAGAGGTTCTTGGTTGTAGTCTTAGAATGGGAGGAAAGAGGGCTATGAGATTGAAGTAAATCCCACTGTTATACACCCATGTATTTACATTTAGGATTATGAAGGCAGAATCCTGCAATATTAATATAGATCATGTTACCGTAGCCCTAAACTTAAACCTTAGCATTGTGAAAGTTCACTGGGCCAAAAAACCAAAGGTAAACTCATAATATCAACATACCATCTTCAAGGATTAACTCATCTACTTTGATCCTGACCCTTTGGAAGGTACTAGAAAAAGTTTCCAAAAGCCAATGTTATAAACTCTAATAATCTTGGATAGGCCTATAACTAGTTATTATACTGAAAATTAAAACATGAGAGAAAGGAAAAGGTAACCATTAACCTAATAATAGATTGACAATCTGTTTTTAAAGAACGGTTTAGTATGTCCTGCACTTGGAGAATCACCAGTACTGTAAATCAGAATGGGAAAGGATGTGGGTATACTGGAGGGTCCTTTGAGTTGTCTTTGAGACCCACTGGTTGGAAGTTTCTGGGGAAAATAAGGAAAATTCTTTATCAACAACACTTATTAAGGGCCTCTTTACTCCTTGCCTTAAAGGTACTAAGATTCAAATTCCCAAAACTATGTTAATGTTTCACAGGACTGATGCAAAGACTCCATGTGCTAACCCTAAATATTTCTTTCCTATTGAGCTAATAATAGCTCTTTCAGCTAATACCTCCTTAATTAGGTCACTTCCTGAAAGTAATCCTTTCTTCCTAGTGTTTTGAGGGATCACTTAAACAGAAGTGTTAATCCATATATTGCAATGCCAAATAAAGGCTAAATTCCACCGGTGAGAACAGAACTTGCTCATATGATAGTCTACAAACAGATTAGCCGTAATTAGTGGGTTTATATTTCCCTTCTAGGAGGTGGTTGTTCCAATGCTCACAAAAAAAATTTGCTATTCTCTGGTGGCAGGAATTAGTACTTACCCTTTCCCTCCTAGTATCCACTACCTGGAATAGCTGCATGAGATCAGTTCTTACCTACCTGAGAGACAGAAGTTGCAATATATTATTGTATTACTTTATAAGAAAATTTTTCAGGGGTGCCCACTTAAGGTATTTATTTCCTTATAGAGGAAGATCTTGACAACTTGACTCATTGTAATAATCAATAATCCAATAATTGCCCCTTATGGAAAAAGAAAGCACTTGGTGCCTGTAGCTCAAGCAGCTAGGGCGCCAGCCACATACACTAGAGGTGGCAGGTTCAAGCCCAGTCCAGGACTGCCAAACAGCAATGACAACTACAGCCAAAATATAGCCAGGCGTTTTAGCAGATGTCTGTAGTCCCAGCTACTTGGGAGACCGAGGCAGGAGAATTGCTTAAGCCCAAGAGTTTGAAGTTGCTGTGAGCTGTGACACCAGGCACTCTACAGAGGGCAACATAGTGAGACTCTGTCTCAAAAAAAAAAAAAAGACTCTGAAATGGTAGGAAATGGAAACATGTGGCTAGTTCACTACAAAATGGGTCCAGCATCTTAAACAGTATCTGTAAACACGTGAAAACTATATATATATATAATCCTCTAGCAAGGTTCACTTCAGAATCTTTCCCTAAACCAAAACATTTGTCACTACAGGATGAAACCGTTGCTTGCCTGGCTACGGCCATTGATACTGCGGTGGAACCAGAAACTGTAAGTAACTGACCCTCTTTGTGCAGAACTGGGAACTCTAACTGTGACCTTTTCTATAATTTATCACTCATCTGAAGAAGAGAATCTATGATTATTACTATCCTCCATAGACTGCCCTGAAAATCTAGAAATCTTTAATATAAACCCTTAGCTTCATAAAATCCCTAACTTGGATTAAGCTCGATGTCTAACAGTGTAACTAACTGACAATGAGTGACAGGACTTCTCAGGGTTGTAATGTTCCATATTTGCAATCTACCTTATTGATTTCTTGTTTGATGCTAGTATTCTTCCTCAGCTGTCCAGCAAATTAAAAGATAAAAATAGAGATAGATCTGTGGAACAGAATAGAGACTCTTGAGATGGAACTAGTCTCATGTTCCCATCTGATCTTTGACAAAGCAAACAAAAGCATACAGTTGGGTGAAAGAATCCCTGTTTAATAGAGGGTACTGGGAGAATTGGTTAGCCACATGTAAGAGACTAAAACTGGACCCATATTACTTGCCACTCACAAAAGTTAACTCACGATGGATAAAATTTTTAAATCTTAAGACACAAAACTATAAAAGCCCTACATGACAGTATGGGAAAAACTGTTAATCTTACTGGTGTAGGGAAATAATTTATGTAGAAGATCCCACTGGCAATTGCAGCAGCAACAAAAATAAATAAATAAATGTGGCCTGATCAAGTTTAAAAGGTTTTGCACAGCTAAGGACATATTCCACAAAGCAAAAAGACAGCCTTTAGAATGAGAGACGATATTTGCATGCTACAAATCTGACAAAGGGCTAATCACCAGAATCTACAATTAATCCAAGCATATTATCTAAAAGAAAAGAATAGACAACCCTGTTAAAAACTGAGCAAAAGTCTTCAATAGAAAATTTTCTCACAAGGACAGAAGAGTGACCACTAAACACATTAAAAAATGCTCATCACCCCTAATTATCAGAGAAATGAAAATGAAAACCACTTTTGAGATATCACCTAACCCCAATTAAGAATGGTCCACATCACAAGGTCCCAGAGCAACAGTTGCTGGTGTGGGTGCTGAGAGAAAGAAACACTCATGCACTCTTGGTGGGACTGCAAACTAGTACAGTCCCTATGGAAAGAAGTATGGAGAGTCCTCAACTAAAAGTAGACCAACCATTTGACTCTGCAACCCCATTACTAGGCATTCACCCAAATAAAAGAAGAAGACATTTACCACAAAGACCTTTGCACTCAAATGTTCATAGAACAGCTCAGTTCACAATTGCAAAGACATAGAAATCACCCTTAGTGCCCATCAATACATGAATGGATTAATAAACTGTGGTATATGTGTACTGTGGAATACTATTCAGCTATAAAAAGATGGAGCATTTGAATCCTTTGTAAAAGCCAGGGTAGATATGGAAAATAGTCTTCTAAGTAAAGTATCATAAGATTGGAAAAACAAGCATCACATATACTCAATACCAATTCGAAACTAGGAGATTAACAATCACAGACCCACATGAGAGGAAAAAGTTAAATTTAAAAAGTGGGGAGGGTGTTCAGTAGCCTCTCACCCAGTGGGTACAGTGCATGGATATATGGCACACTCCCTTGGTGATGGACACAGCTACAACTCAGACTTTAACCTTATATGTGTAAACCATACAACCTAATGGTCGGTACCATCATACTCATCTGAAATTTTTTTAAATGCAGAAAAAAACAAGTGAGGAAATTATGGCAAAGTCAAAAAAATTATTAGGGGAAAAATGGAAGAGAGTTTTTATCTCAGCATAGTTTTATATGGAGGAGATGGTTGGGGACTAAAAGAAAGTATTTTGAGGGTTCAGATCACAAAAATAGATAAAATGTATTGGATGTTGACTAAAGATTATAAAGTCAAAATGAAAAGCTGGAGAATAGTTTGCTTTAGACAGCCTTTCCCTCCTGAAATATGTCCGTAGTTTTCATATTCCAAAAGAAGGAAGATGCTAGAACAGGCACTAGTAGTCATCTGTGTGAGAATAAATGAAGCCTTTTCTCCATTTCCACCATTCCTAAAGTGCTGTTTGCAGGACCTTCTCTCTTCTAGGACCTCTTGGAATGAGGTAAAAGTAAGAAATATTGGCCAGATCAATAAAGAAAAGAGCAATAAACTTAGTTTGCTTTAAAATAGACAAATTATATAAGAAACAAGGAATTTATATGAAAAGGGAAGTAGACTAACTCAATTTATTTCAGATGTTCAAAGCAAATTTTCTATGAGAAGCCATAATCATGAAGGAATAGATATTGGTAATGGAAAAGTGGCTATGAGATCTTGATGAAATAATGCCTAAGGAACTCCATTTGCTTGTTTTACTTACAGATTATTATTCTGATTTTTTCCAGCAATTGGAAACCAGTCTAGAGACCAGCCGCAGGTCTTCTGATGCTTTCACCACTCAGCATGCTCTCCGTCAAGCCCAGATGTCTAAGGAGTTGGTTGAGTTGAATAAAGCCCTTGCACTGAAAGAGGCCTTAGCTAGGAAAATGACTCAGAATGACAGCCAACTACAGCCCATTCAGTTCCAATACCAGGTGAACTATTTCCTAGGGCAGTATTTTTTAATGTCTACCATCTGTCTTTAACTTAATGGGAAGAAAGCAATTATACTATTTTTGATGACAAAAAGACAACAAATGTGCATAGTACAACTGGAGTTGCATTGTTGATTTAAAAAAGGATTCATTCAGAGGCAGGATTGGGGATTGGGGCGGTGGCTCACTCCTGTAATCCTAGTGTGGGATTACAATCCTCTGGGAGGCTGAGGCAGGTGGATTGTTTGAGCTCACGAGTTTGAGACCAGCCTGGGCCAGAGCAAGACCCAAAAAACTGAAGCAAGAAGATTGCTTGAGCCCAAGAGTTGGAGGTTCCTGTGAGCTATGATGTCACGATGGCACTCTACCAAGGGCGATAGCTTGAGACTTTGTCTCAAATAAATAAATAAATAATAAATGGATACATTCAGGATAAGGAACCTCTAATTTTGTTGCATTTAATCTAATGCCTTACCTTATGCCACCAGCATTTAATAGTTTGTTAATGTTATAATAAACTTGGTCCCCACTTGAAGAAAAATTGTGTTTTAATAACTATGCTTGAATTCTGAGAAAGGCACATCTTTTGGTAGATGATTTAGGTTGTAGTATGAATTATGAAGAGACCAGTGGATATCATGCAACTTTCCAAGTGGTTGAATTTTTTTTCTAATGATAGTTCTAAGTGTCCCTTGCTAACTATTCATAATCAGGTCTTTATTTGAGGCAAGTTTTTGGCTTTCAAGTTACCTACAAAAAGTGGCCCTTTTGGCCAGGCGCTGTGGCTCACTCCTATAATCCTAGCATGTGGGAGGCTGAGGTGGGTGGATTGCCAGAGTGAGACCTCATCTCTTGAAAATAGCTGGGCATTGTGATAGGCATCTGTAGTCCCAGCTACCCGGGAGGCTGAGGCAAGAGAATTGCTTGAGCCCAAGAGTTTGAGGTTGCTGTAAGCTGTGACTCCATGGCACTCTATGGGAGGTGAAAAAGTGAGACTCGGTCTTAAAAAAAAAAAAAAAGAAATATGGCCCTTTCTCCAGACCTTATTTTCCCTTATAGCCCAGTGTTTCTCAGTGTTTGTCTGTGATCATAGACATAGGGATATTAGGATGGATGGGAGAAGGAAGGGTAGATGGCTTTCCTATCCAGCTATATTCTACCACTCCAGAGTACCTAGATGCTTGTATTGAAAAATAGCTATAGTACTCATGCTTTTTGCCACAAAGTACCCTACATTTTCAGAGTAAAAATTAGACAAGTATTTCTCATCTTTGATTTTCACCACTTTTTTTCCCTAGGGCAGAAGTTCCTCCCAAAATAATAACTGAGTTGCCAAAAGAATTTTTTCCCTTCTTGTTATCAAACTTGTTTAATTTTTTTAAAACTTAATTTTTGGCCGAGTGTGGTGGCTCATGCCTGTAATCCTAACACTCTAGAAGGCCAAGGCAGGTGATCACTTGAGCTCAGAAGTTAGAGATCAGCCTGAGCCAGAACAAGACCACATCTCTACTAAAAATAGAAAAACTAGCTGGGCATTATGGCAGGTGCCTGTAGTCCCAGCTACTGGGGAGGCTAAGGTAAGAAGATCACTTGAGCCCAAGAGTTTGAAGTTGCTATGAGCTATGACACCGCAGCACTCTACCAGAGGAAACAAAGTGAGACTCTGTCTCAAAAAAAAATAATAATAATTTTTATTTATGTCATACAAGTGCATGTATATAATATTTTGAAGTCAAATATAGTACACGAAAAAGTAAAAAGCAGTCCTGCCCTTCTACCTTCTCACCTATTCCTTAGGCTAATATAGTACTTGAAATTCTTTTTTTTTTTTTTTTTGAGACAGAGTCTTACTATATTACCCTCAGTAGAGTGCTGTGGCATTACAGCTCACAGCAACCTCAAACTCATGGGCTCAAGCAATTCTCTTGTGTCAGCCTCCCAAGTAGCTAGGACTACTGGTACCTGCCATAACTCCCAACTATTTTTTGTTGTAGTTATCATTGTTGTCTAGCAGGCCCAGGCCAGGTTCAATCCCGCCAGTCTCAGTGTATGTGGGTGGTGCCGTAACCACTGTGCTATGGGTACAGAGCCAGTACTTGACATTCTTTAAGCTATTTCTTCTGACATTTACCTTCACATTTCTAGATGAGACTTTGCAATTTACTTATGTTAATTTAAAATTTTTAGACTGTATCTATTGACTTCCCACTGTGAAAGTTGAGAATATAGTTCTTTTACTCTGATGCCTATACACACTTCCTTACCTCCATCTTTCAAAATGGTTATATCACACTTTTTGATTAAATGAATATTTAGTGTTTAAATTTTTCTGATTATGTAAATGTTTTACAAGTATGCCACATAGTATGAAATGATTGCATTTCCTACCTTGTACAGCTTTTTGTGTTTTCTGGAGTTAATCTATTTTTTAAATATATTTAGTTTTTTATCTACCTATCAATTTTTTTTTTGAGACAGAGTCTCACTATGTCACCCTCAGTAGAGTGCTGTGGCATCACAGCTCACAGCAACCTCAAACTCTTGGGCTCAAGCAATTCTCTTGCCTCAGCCTCCCAAGCAGTTGGGACTACAGGTGCCGACCATAATGCCCAGCTATTTCTTTTGTTGCAGTTGTCACTGTTAATTTCAGCTGACCTGGGCTGGGCTCGAACCCTCTAGCTAGTGTCCCACCCACTGAGCCACAGGCACCACCCTATACCTATCAATTTTATCACCAAAGTTCTTAACAAAACTATAAAACTCTTATTACGGGCAAACGTATCAGATGATTTGTCGATCCATTTCTTTCTTTCTTTTTTTTTCCTTTGAGACAGATTCTCACTCTGTCACCCCTGGGTAGAATGCCAGGGCATCATAGCTCACAGCAACCTCAAACTCTTGGTCTCAAGTGATCTCCCGAGTAGCTGGGATTACAGGTGCCTGCTACAATACCTAGCTGGTTCTTCTATTTTTAGTAGAGATGGGGGTCTTGCTCTTGCTCAGGCTGATCTTGAACTCCTGAACTCAAGTGATCCTCCTACCTCACCGTCCCAGAGTGCTGGTATTATAGCTGTGAGCCACTGTGCCCCGCCAATTGGTTTCTTTCTTGAAAACTACCCTCCAAGAATCTTCTATCCTGTTTTGCTTTCTCTGGGCCACTTGCCTAGCCATCAGTCATCCTAAGAATTTGCTTCACTTTTTATCTCTGTGTTGAAATAGATTTCATGTCTTCCTCCTTTTTGGTATACCCTTTTGCTTTGGTGGGGTACAATGCCAGTAGCTTTCTGAGAACACATACATGAAAGGAAAATGTTTTAAAGCTTTGCATGTGTGGAAATAGCTTTTATTTGCATCCTTACACTTGTTAGCTTGTCTGGGTTTAGAATTCTGTGAATTTTTTTTTTTCTTTAGAATTTGGAAGGTCTTATTCTATTGTCTTGGTTGCTGTTGAAAAGTCCTTTATAATTCTTAAGTCTTTATATTTGGCTATGTTTTTGTTTTCCCCTCTGGAAACTGTCAAGATCATTTCTTTGTCCTCAAGTGTTATTTAATTTCTCAATGATGTGCCTTGGAATGAGTCTTTCTTTTTTTATTGTGCTTGGTGGGTCCTTATAATCTAGAAATTCGTATTCTTCTTTTCTGGGAAGTTTTCTTGTATAATTTCTTAGATAATGCTACTCCTCTACATCTTTTGTTTTCTCTTCTTACATTCCTTTTAGTGAGATATTGGATCTCTGAGATTTAGTTTTTCTGACCTCCTTTCCTTCCTTCCTTTTTTTTTTTTTTTTTTGAGACAGAGTCTCACTCTGCTGCCCTAACTAGAGTGCAGTGGCATTGTTGTAGCTCACAGCAACCTTAAACTCCTGGGCTCAAGCAATCCTCCTTCCCTTCCCTAGCCTCTGGAGTAGCTAGGACTATAGATGTATGCCTCCACACCCAGCTAATTTTTTCTATTGTTAGTAGAGACGAGTTGTAGGCAGAATGGGGACCGAAGACTCCATTCTCGGCAAGGGAAAACACCCCCAGAAAAAGGAAAAAATTAAGGGTGGTGCCTGTGGCTCAGTGAGGATGACGTGCGGCCCTGGTCAGACTGCAACAAAAAATAGCCAGGCATTGTGGTGGATGCCTGTAGTCCCAGCTACTTGGGAGGCTGAGGCAGGAGAATTGCCTAAGCCCAGGAGTTGGAGGTTGCTGTGAGCTGTGACTCCACGGTACTCTACCAAGGGCACTAAAGTGAGACTCTGTCTCTAAAAAAAAAAAAAAAAGAAAGAAAAAATTAAAATGTAAGCTGAGCAAGGTAGAACAAGGAAAAATCAGCTAGTTTACCTTCAAACCAGCCACTGCTAAATTCCTTATTGAGCAAGTTTCCCTGCTTTTCCTAGAGCTCTGGCCTACTGGGGATACCGCTTACTAATACCCCTGCTGGGTCTGTAAACACTTTGAGGAATAATGGCCACAGAAGATGCTGTGGCAAGGCCTGAAAAAGGTACATTAACTAGGCTATTTCCTGCCCAGTAAACAAGCAAAGCAAATACCTATTGCAGAGATTTGTATTTGGCTGTTGCGGAGATAAGGGAACAGCTCAAGTCCTGAAATATGGTCAGGAGGGCTTATATCTCTTTTAGTAAAAGCTGAGGAGAACTGACACTCAGGGCCACCATGAGAACCCCACAAGCAGACAGTGATCCCCTGAGTTCCCACCTTTAAAAATTCTGTGTCTTGTCTCTTTCTATCTAGTTGTTCCTAGCTTTATATTTCTTCAGTCCATCACTGCCAGATCCATGGGTCTTAATGGACCCCAGCAGGAGTCTTGCTCTTATTTTAGCTGTTTTTAGACTCCTGTGTTCAAACTATCAGCTAGGATTATAGGCACGAGCCACCACACCCAGCCTTATCTTCTTTTTTCTATTGTATGTTTCTTTACCTTTTTATTCCACTCTTTGGGATATTTCCCTTCACTCCTGGCAAATTATTTTATTTGCCTATTAATTTCCAAGGTCTCTTTTTTATCCTGTAATTGTTCCTTTTTTTATAGCCTTCTATTCTTTTTATGAATGCACTAACCGTTTTTAAAGATAGGAATTAATTTTGTCAAGGTTTTCTTATTATTCCTTCCTTGACTCTGTATTCTCTGAATTTCCTTTCTGTAGTGTGTTCGTTATGGTTTTTTATGTAAGATGAAGATGCTTTCCTTAGATTTCTAGTAATCCTTGGCTGTCCATTCATGTTTAAGAGTGAGACACTAAAAACCAGTAGGAAGTTCTGTATGCCTAGGTTTCTATTGGGCTGGTCAATTTCCAATGCAGTCTTTTATTCTACTGCCTGGAGTTGTATGGGCAGAGTGATGGTATGTCATCATTCTGATAACCCAGGGAAAATAAGAGAGTTGGAGTTTCCAGCATATGCAGAATTTTATTCAGTCCCTGTCATCATTGCATTTAGCTATGTCTGATGTCTGTGGTCCAGCCTGTCAGGTTCAGTGTCTTCAGAGAGGAAGCCTCTTTTTCCCTCTGTAGTTCTGTGGTACAAATTGGCTTGCTTCTGAGCATTCATCCTATAGGAGTTCTATTTTAGTTTTTTCCACTCTGGAAGTCACTCATTACTTATCCAGTTATTTTCCTATTGCAAAAGTCTCTTGATACCTCTCAACTGCTCTCCTCTCTTCATTCTTACTGATTTATGCCTCCTTTTTGGTTCATTTTAGTGAGATTTTAGGAGGGAGCAAGTTAAATATGTATCTCAGTTGTCCACGCTAACAGGACATACAGTCAAATTTAGGGTCAGATTTATTTTAGATTTTCCATGATAAGTAATGGTAAAACCAGTAAGGAAGTTATTTCTCTTTTCTTGTACTATGCCCAGAAACATGGAGATATGTGTTCCCCTGTTGTTATTTCTCACAGCATAAGAAGATGCCAGTAAATGAGCTATAGCTATAGCTTTAGTTTTTTAATTTTTTTATTTATTTTATTTGTCTCCCTTGGTATAGTGCCTTGGCATGATAGCTCATAGCAACCCAAATTCTTGGGCTCAACGGATTCTCTTGTCTCAGCCTCCCAAGTAGCTGGGACTACAGGTGTCTGCCACAACGCCCAGCTATGTTTTAGCTCTTGTTCAGGGTGGTCTCAAACTCATGATCTTAAGTGATCCATCCACCTTGGCCTCCCAGACCTAAAGCTATAGCTTTGTTAAGATATCTAGTCCTTTTTCCCTTGGAATCAAATATTCTTGATTTCCTAAGCCTAAAAGTTAAGAAGAAATGAAATTTTAATGTAAATATTGCCTTTTAATCACATATAAATCTCCACGTCTCTCTTTTAAGAAATAAAGGCAGTTTTTAATTATAAATAGTAGTTTTCCTATACTGTGAAGAATCACCATAGAAAAATTTAGGAAGGCATAAATCAAGCATCCTCAAACTATGACCCGCCTAGGACATTTATCCGGCCTGCTGGGTGTTTTTGCCGCCGCTGCCTGTCCTGCTTATCAGCCAACTCATCCCAGGGCCCGCAGTCCAGCCCTCTAATCATCTGAGGGATAGTGAACTAGCCCCCTGTTTAAAAAGTTTGAGGACACCTGGCATAGATTATAGTTAATGAAAATTACCTTGAGTTATAGTAAACCAGGAGTCAAATTTGAATAACTCCCTTGTGGAGTTGGTGAAACAATTATTGATTAAATATGTTATATATAAGGAAAGGATGCTATTTTTCACCCATCAGATTGGTAACAATTTTGAAGTATAGTAATATCAAATGTTGACAAGAATTCTAGAAAACAATTACTTCTATAAGTACTCTCATGAGAGCTGGCAAGAGTAGAAACTGGAATAGCCACTTTGGTTAACTACTTGGCAATATTTGTTAAAATTGAAAATGTGTACCCTCTTGATCCTATAATTCTACTTCTCTCAACCCTAGCAAAACCTTGCACATGTACATAGAAGGCATGTACAAGAATATTTCACTGTGGCAAAAAAGAATGAGGCAGATTTATATGCACTGATATAAATAAATCTGTAAGACCAGTTAAATAAGAAATAAGGCAAGTTACAGAATAATATGTACATATAGTATAAGTCTATTTATGTTTAACACACATTAAAATTTGTATACACACATGCATGTATACTATATATTTATCATTTATTAACTACATATTCTAGGTATTTATATGTGTGTTGTAATGTACATTATATATATACATAATACATTTAATATACAATTATGTACAAAATGATGACATTTTAGTCAATGACAGGTTATATATACAGTGGTGGCGCCATTAGATTATAATACTATATTTGTACTGTACTTTTTCTGTTTAGATAATTTCTAGATTCACGAATACTTACCATTGTGTTATAATTGCCTACAGGATTCAATATAGTACCATTCTGTACAAGTTTGTAGCCTAAAAGCAGTAGGCTACACCATATAGCCCAGGTGTGTAGTAAGCTTATATCATCTAGATTTGTGTAAGTACACTCTATGATTATTGCACAGTGATGGAATTGCCTAACAATGCATTTCACAGAACCTATTGTTAAGTGATGTGTGACTATATATATTAATGTCTAGATATATAAATGGTAAATATCCAGAAAAATGTCTGGAAAATTTGCACCAAGCTGATAACAGTGGCTACTTCTGGAGAGGGGAATGGAACTTTGGCAGGGGTCAAGCAGTCAAGGGGACCTGATCGTTATCTGCATTGTCTAGATTATTTTTATAAGAATATATTCACTTTACTTCTATAAGTAAAAATAAATATAAAGAATGTGTAAGGCCAGGTGCAATGACTTATACCTGTAATCTCAGCACTTTGGGAGAAAGGATCACTTGTGGCTAAGAGTTTGAGACTAGCCTGGATAACATCAAAAGTTCCCTATCTCTACAAAAAAAAAAAAAATTTAAATTAGCTTGGTGTGGTGACATGCACCCGTAGTCCTAGCTGCTCAGAAGGCTGAGAGGGGATCCCTTGAGTTCGAGATTACAGTGAGCTATGATTGTGCCACTGTACTCTAGTCTGGGCAACAAAGCAACACCCTGTCTCTTCAAAAACTAAAGAATATATATGAGGTCTCACAATTAAGTTCACAAACTCATCCTAGAAAAAGTGCTACATACCTCATTGTCGCATATCACTATGGTCACCTTCAAAGTGCTCCCCTTGGAAAGCTATGCTGCAATGTTAGCACCTAGGCCACCCTTCAAAATAATTTTGGAGCTCTTTATCTGGAATGGCCATCATAGCTCTCATTGTATGAGGTTGGACAGTTAAGTTTGCAAACTTTTTCTAGGATGATTTTGTGAACTTAATTGTCCGTATTACACACACTCATGTTAACATTTTAAATATGCAGTGTAAATATAAAGTAATGAAACTTAATATTCATAGGTTATAATGAAGTAGCTTAGTTCATTGCTTAGAAAAACAGCTCTATCTTATATAGAAATCTTCTCTGTAATATAGCCCACCTAACTTGCCTCTGCTTCTCAGTGTCAATCCCATATTGGTCTAGGGCAGCCATTCTCAACCTGTGGGTTGCGACCCTTTGTAACAATGAAAATACATCCTGCATGTCAGATATTTACATTAAAATTCATAACAGTAGAAAAATTACAGTTATGAAGTAGCAACGAAAATAATTTTATGGTTGGGAGTTACCACAACATGAGGAACTGTATTAAAGGGTCACAGCATTAGGAGGCATTAGGAAGGTTGAGAACCACTGGTCTAGGGCCTGCATATAATCTTCTTGAATGTCAACCACTCATTCAGTCAGTTTCTTAAATGTGTACAGAATTGCAGTTGCTATTGAGTAGATAAGCGTGAAAGTTCTGAATATGAGAATATTTGTGCAGCTCTTTAGGTCATAAAATGTCTTTACCTTTTTATCTTATTTGCTTTTCCCAGTGACCCTGTGAAGTGGTGTTATTGTTAATTATTAACATGATAGGGAAACGTTTGTGAGTCCCTAAAACTACCTCTAGGTCCAATGATTGACTAAGACTCAGCATATAGCCATATTCGCAGTTAAGATTTATTATAGTGAAAGAATACAGAGAAAAATTAGCAAAGAGAAAGGCACATGGGCAAAGTCTGCAGGAACCCAGGTATAAGCTTCCAAAAATTTTCTCCCAGTGGAGTCACAGGAAGCACTTCATTTCTCCAGTAGTGGATTGTTAAAACACGTATGAAATTCTATCTACCAGAGAGGCTACCCTGAGCCTAGGAGGCTAGGATTTTTACCAGGGGTCAGTCCTGTAGTCATTCTCTGCCTTATTCATACCAAAATTCTCGACTCCCAGAAACAAGAAGGGAATTCAGGATAAATCATACTGTTTATACACTTTAGGCATTATAAGCCAGTCTTATCAGTTAGGTAATAGTGAGAACCCTACCAAAATGTGAGCCTATGGCCATCCTGACAAGTAGGCCTTTTTAAGGATAGCAGTCTCAAGCCTACAGTATAAACTTTTTTGCATAAAAACTAATGCTAAAAGAGATGAAGTAACTTTGCTTAAGATACTTAGATAGTGGCCTGGTGCTGTGCCTCATGCCTGTAATCCTAGCACTCTTGGAGGCTGAGATGGGAGGATCGCTTAAGCTCAGGAGTTTGAGAACAGCCTGACCAAGAGTGAGACCCCATCTCTACTAGAAATAGGAAAAACTAGCCAGGCATTGTGGCAGGTGCCTATAGTCCCAGCTACTTAAGAAGCTGAAGCAGGAGGATCCCTCAAACTCAAGAGTTTGAGTTTGCTGTGATCTAAGATGACTCCAGTGTACTCTAGCCTGGGTCAACAGAGTGAGACTCTGTCTCAAAAAAAAAAAAAATACTTAGATAGCGGTACAGAAAGCCACTGATAAGAGTGGCTTATAATGCCTAAAGTGTATAAACAAAACTCACTCTGTTGAATCTGTACCTAAGATTCAAACCAAGGCTTTTAGATTCCAAACTTTCTTAACCACATAACATTAATCTCCATGAAATTAAGAATAAATTATTTGAATGTACAATTGAAGTAGTAAAATTTAATGCATAGTTCTTTGAGATGTGGAATGCTGAAGCAATTTTCTTCCTGTGCTAAGTAATACCTTCTTTCTCTCTGACCTATAACCTTTCTAGGATAACATTAAAAATCTAGAACTAGAAGTCATCAATCTTCAAAAAGAAAAGGAAGAATTGGTTCTTGAACTTCAGACTGCAAAAAAGGATGTCAACCAAGCTAAGTAAGAATAAAGTCAATAAATGTTTATTTAAGTCCCTACTATGTGTAAGGAGCTTTGGAGTGAATAGAGGAATAGAACACTCATAACATTTAGCCATGTATGGTGGTATGCACCTGTAGTCCTTGCTACTCATCAGGCTAAGGCAGAAAGATGGTTTGAGCCCAGGAGTTGGAAGCAGTGAGCTATGTGTGATTGTACTTCTGCACTCTAGTCTGGGTGACAGAGTGAGACTCTGTCTCAAAAATCAAAACAACAACAAAAAAATACCCCTTAGGATGACAGTAAAAAAATGCCAAAATAGCACACAATTAGTAGCCAAATGAATTCCTTAGGCAGTAATTATGTTAAGAGTTCAGAAATAGGGTGGTGCCTGTGGCTCAGGAAGTAGGGCGCTGGCTCCATATACTGAGGGTAGCGGATTTAAACCCATCCCTGGCTGAACTGCAACAACAATAACATAGCCAGGTGTTGTGGCGGGCGCCTGTAGTCCCAGCTACTCAGGAGGCTGAGGCAAGAAAATCGCCTAAGCCCACGAGCTGGAGGTTTCTGTGAGCTGTGACGCCCTAGCACTCTACTGAGGGTGACAAAGTGAGACTCTGTCTCTAAAAAAAAAGAATTCAGAAATAAGAAATATCAATTCAGGCTGGTATGATCCAGGAAGGCTTTGTATAAAGTTAGCATTTGAGCTGGCTTTTGAAAGATTATCAGATATACTAGACAGCAGCTATTTCCTTGTCTCTGCACTGATGGTGAATTAGTGTATAGAATTAATGTCCAGGTTAGTGATTTTAAAAATTAATCTAGCCATTCCTTATCAGTTAAAAATAAAACCAAGACATAACCAGAACATCCTACTCTCCCTCAGAACTCTCCCTATTAGCTAGTCTACCTTCTTTTCAGTTAATAACTCTGTTTTGTCTCTCTGTTGAGTCTGAAACTCACGTACTTAAAAGTTACGCGGAATGTCTACTTTCTTTTTTTTTTTAGAGACAGAGTCTCACTATGTTGCCCTTGGTAGAGTGCGGTGGCATCACAGCTCACAGCAACCTCCAGCTCTTGGGCTTAGGCCCTTCTCTTGCCTCAGCCTCCCATGTAGCTGGGACCACAGGTGCCTGCCACAACACCCAGCTATTTTTTTGTTGCAGTTTGGCCAGGGCTGGATTCGAATCTGCCACCCTCGGCATATGGGGCTAGCACCCTACTCACTGAGCCATAGGTGCCACCCTGAATGTCTGCTTTCTATCTCAAAATTGTGTAATGATCATCAGAATTATTGCTAAAGTGAAGTGAAATGCCTTCAAAGAACCCTCCTTTTGACACAGATTGTGTGTGTATGGGGGATGTTATATAGAGGTAGTTAGATTGTGCATACTCAAAAATTATTGTTTTATTCTTTATATTAAGCCATTATTGAGGCCATTTAGGTTGTATTTTTTTTTAAGATGGCTCTGTGACTAGTCACCTATTTTATATATATATCAAGGTTGTGAACCTGGGAGTCTAGTATGTCTTTTGAAGTCAGACTTTGCCCTTGGTAGTCTTTACTCCTACAGCATCTGTGTGTAGGTTGAGTGAGCGCCGCCGCAAACGTCTCCAGGAGCTAGAGGGTCAAATAGCTGATCTGAAGAAGAAACTGAATGAACAGTCCAAACTTCTGAAACTGAAGGAATCCACAGAGTATACTGTCTCCAAACTGAACCAGGAGATACGGGTAATAAAATCTCATCCTTGCGTTTACCCCATTGGAATTTACAAACAATAGATGTTGCATTTAGAATTATACTACAGAGGTGTTTTCAAGTGAGAAAGTAGCGGGCAGGGCTACTTTCAAGTGTGTGAATCTCTACAAACGTTCGTTTTGCAGAATATTGTGTTGGTAGTAATCTATAATCTGATGAAATCTTGCTTTAGCATTCAGAGTTCAGTGTTAGATTCTCTAACCAAAAAGGAAAGGCATCTCCGCATTTAGTGGTGATATTAATATCATGATCACTTTCCATGATCATGTGGCATAACTTCATAAAGTACTAGCAAGGTGACAGACACCCACAGAAAATGCTCAGTTATTGAATGTACAATTTGTAAAATCCACCAATGGTAGTTACAAGCCACTCGTAGTGAAACTTTTAGAATACAATGGTTACTAGGTGGATTTGTCCTTGAGGCTTATCGATAATTCCTTGAAATTTCATTTATATATAGTAAATTTGGGACCAGGTTTCGCTTATAGGTACAGTTTTATTGTATTTCTTAAGAGTGTTTATTTGTGTAGTCTATACTTGAAAACCCTCTGTAAGCATAGCAAAGAGTATTAGAAGCCTAATCAGAAAATCTTCTGGTGGCTTTCTCAGCTTACCTCTGGTTTTCCCTCTTCTTAATGGTAGGTCTATCCATCTGCATATCAACCTAAAATAAAGATCAGATAACTAATACTTGTACTGGTTTTTGTTCTTACAGACGATGAAAATCCAACGGGTACAGTTAATGCGTCAGATGAAAGAGGATGCTGAGAAGTTTAGACAGTGGAAGCAACAAAAAGACAAAGAAGTAATGCAGTTAAAAGAACGAGTAAGTAACTAAAACTGAAAGGCCTAGCTACAAAACCCTTCTCTGAGTTGACTAATGATATTAATGCTTCTCTTCAAATACCCAGTGTCTCTAAAAATGTGACATATTTATGAATTTAACAGCCTTATATTAAATATCCACTATGTACAAGGTGCTGTACACTAGGTACTAGGAGAAATAGAAAAATGAGCTCTGCCCTTAAGGAATGCCTTGTCTAAAGAGGAAATAAGAATAAGCATGGATTTCTCAAATACAAAGAATGAAGAGATCTGGGCTTTAAAAATAGTATAAAATACCGAAGTAACTAAAAGAAAGAAAAGCACACTTCCAGTTGGAGTGAAAAGATGGTACTGAATAGGCCTTGAAGAATAGGACGGGTTTTGATAGAGATAAGTATGGGCATTCCAGATAGATGGAAGGGTAGGAGCAAAGACACAGAGGTGACACATTTATGGACATATTCAAGAAATAGCAAATGGTCCAGTTGGGATGAAGTATAGTAAAAGATGGACTAGGAGGGTGGCGCCTGTGGCTCAAAGGATTAGGGCACCAGCTCTATATACCAGAGGTGGTGGGTTCAAACCCAGCCCTGGTCAAAAACTGCAAAAAAAAAAAAGATTGACTAGCAAAGGCAAGTTAAAACTTGATTGTTAAAGATCCAATAAATTGGCTCGGCGCCTGTGGCTCAAGTGGCTAAGGCGCCAGCCACATACACCTAAGGTGGCGGGTTCTAATCCAGTCTGGATCCACCAAACAACAATGACAGCTGCAACCAAAAAATAGCCGGGCGTCATGGCGGGCACCTGTGGTCCCAGCTACTTGGGAGGCGGAGGCAGGAGACTCGCTTGAGCCCAGGAGTTGGAGGTTGCTATGAGCTGTGAAGCCACGACACTCTACCCAGGGGGATAGCTTGAAGCTCTGTCTCAAAAAAAAAAAAAAAGATCCAATAAGTTTGAACTTCATTTTTTTTATTAGTGTAAAGACTTTTAAGGTTTTTGAGAAACAAAGTGACAACAAAATAATGCTTTAGAAAGATATATCTGAGAGTAATGTGTAGAACAAACTGTACTATTGAGAAACTGAAGGCCAGAACACAAGAAGATGTATAATCCAGAAAGATTGTAAGAGCCTGAATATATACCTGAAGAACAGAGCCCCAAAATATGTGAAGCAAATACCAAGAGAAATGGAGAGAAAAATAGACAAATCAACAGTAATATTGGGAGACTTTAATGCCCCACTTTCAATAATGGCAAGAATAACTAGGCACAAGATCAGCAAAGATGTTGCAAACTTCAACAATATAATTCCTAAGATTTGGGGTGGTGCCTATGGCTCAGTGAGTAGGGTGCTGGCCCCATATACCGAGGGTGGCATGTTCGAACCCAGCCCTGACCAAACTGCAACAACAATGACAGAAAAAAGCTGGGCGTTGTGGCAGGTGCCTGTGGTCCCAGCTGCTCGGGAGGCTGAGGCAAGAGAAGCGCTAGAGCCCAAGAGTTTGAGGTTTCTGTGAGCTATGATGCCATAGCACTCTACCAAGAGCAACAAAGTGAGACACTGTCTTTACAAATTATATATATATATATATATATATATATATATATATGTATGTATGTATGTATGTATAATTCCTAGGATTTTTACATATGTGTTCATAAGAGGTATTGGTTTATAGCTTATATGCTATCCTAGATTATAAACTATATTTAATAGACATCTATAGAATACTTCACACAACAACAGGAGGGTATACATTTTTCCCAAGTGCATGTGGAACATTCTCCAGGCTAGGCCATAAAGAATACCTCATTAGGCTCAGTGCCTATGGCTCAAGTGGCTAAGGTGCCAGCCACATACACCTAAGGTGGCAGGTTCGAATCCAGCCTAGGCCTGCCAAACAATGATGGCTGCAACCAAAAAATACCTGAGCATTGTGGCGGGTACCTGTGGTCCCAGCTACTTGGGAGGCAGAGGCAGGAGACTCGTTTGAGCCCAGGAGTTGGAGGTTGCTGTGAAATGTGATGCCACAGCACTCTACCCAGAGGGATAGCTTGAGGCTCTGTCTCAAAAAAAAAAAAAAAGAATACCTCATTAAATTTAAAAGAATTGAAACAATTCAAAGTCTATTCTCGGCTTGGCGACTGTAGCTCAAGACTGTAGCTCAATCGGCTAAGGCGCCAGCCACGTACACCTAAGGTGGCGGGTTTGAATCCCCAGCCCGGGCCCGCCAGACAACAATGATGGCTGCAACCAAAAAATGGCTGGGCATTGTGGCGGGCGCCTGTAGTCCCAGCTACTTGGGAGGCAGAGACAGGAGACTTGCTTGAGCCCAGGAGTTGGAGGTTGCTATGAGCTGTGATGCCATGGCACTCTACCCAGGGAGATAGCTTGGGGCTCCGTCTCAAAAAAAAAAAAAGTCTATTCTCCAACCACAACAAAATGAAATTAAAAATCAATAATATAAAGAAATTTGGAAAATATACTAACATGAGGAAGTAACACAGTCCTAAATAATGAGTCAAAAGGAAGTCATGGGGAAATTAGAAAATATTTTGAGATGAATAAAAACAAATACACAACATACCAAAACATGCCATGACCAAGTGAGGTTTATGGAATGCAGCTAAAGCATTTTTGAGAGGGAATTTTATAGTTGTTAACTTCCTATATTAAGAATGAAGAAAGTCCCAGCTACTTAGCAGGCTGAGGTGGGAGGATCACTTGAGTTTAAGACCAGCCTAGACAACATAACAAAACTCTATCTCAATTTAAAAAAAAAAAAAAGAAGAGACAATCGTCTCTGCATCTGTAGCTCAGTGGCTAGGGCACTGGCCACATACACTGGGGCTGGTGGGTTCGAACCCTGCCCAGGCCTGCCAAACAGCAATGATGACAACTACAACAACAACAAAAATAGCCAGGCATTGGGGTGAGTGCCTGTAGTCCCACCTACTTGGGAGGCTGAGGCAAGAGAATCACTCAAGCTCAAGAGTCTGAGGTTGCTGTGAGCTGTGATGCCGCAGCACTCCACCAAGGACAACATAGTGAGACTCTGTCTAAAAAAAAAAAAGAGAGAGAGAGACATTCAACAAATACTAACAAATCTTTAGTTAGGCTTAACAATAAAAAGAGAGAAAATTCAAATTACTAAAGTTAGGAATAAAAGAGGGAATATCACTACCATTCTTACAGAAGGATAGAATTATAAGGGAATACTATAAACAACTGTATGCCAACAAATTAAGTAGCCTAGATGAAATAGACAAATTCCTAGAATAACAAATATAACCAAAACTGACCCCCAAAAAAGAGAAAATCTTTGTAGACCCATAACAAGAAATTAAATTAAGGCCGGGCACAGTGGCTCTCGCCTGAAATCCTAGCACTCTGGGATGCCAAGGCAGGTGGATTGCCTGAGCCCATAGGTTCAAGACAGGCCTGAGCCAAGAGCAAGACCCTGTCTCTAAAAATGGCCAGGTGTTGTAGTGGGCACCTGTAGTCCCAGATACTAGAGAGGCTGAGACAAGAGGATCACTTGAGCCCAAGAATCTGAGGTTGCTGTGAGCTACGATGTAACAGTACTCTATTGAGAGCAGCAAAGTGAAACTCAGTCCCCCCAAAAATTGATTAATAAGTTTAAAAACTTTCCCACAGGGTGGTGCCTATGGCTCAGTGAGTAGGGCACCAGCCCCATATGCTGAGGGTGGTGCATTCAAACCCAGCCGAACTGTAACAATAACAAAAAAAAAATAGCCAGGCGTTGTGGTGGACACCTGTAGTCTCAGCTACTCGGGAGGCTGAAGCAAAAGAATCACCTAAACCCAGGAGTTGGAGGTTTCTATGAGCTGTGTGACACCACGGTACTCTACTGAGGGTGATAAAGTGAGACTCTGTCTCTATTTAAAAAAAAAAAAAAAAAAAAACTTTCCCACAAAGAAAAGCCCAAAGCACAGATGGCTTCACTGGTGAGTTCCATCAAACATTTAAAGAAGAAAGAGTACCCATTTTTTTAAAACATCTTCCAAAAACTAACTATATAGAAGCAGAGGGAACACTTCCTAACTCATTCTGTGAGGCTAATATTTCTTTCTTTCTTTTTTTTTTTTTTTTTTGAGACGGTCTTACTTTGTCACCCTCAGTAGAATGCTATGGCATCATAGCTCACAGAAACCTCCAACTCTTGGGCTGGGCTCAAACAATTCTCTTGCCTCAGCCTCCCAAGTAGCTGGGACTACAGGTGTGCATAATACCTGCCTATTTTTAGAGATGAGGTCTTGCTCCTGCTCAGGCTTATCTCGAACCTGTGAGCTCAGGGCAATTCACCTGTCTTGGCCTCCTAAAGTGTTAGGATTACAGACGTGAGCCACTGTACCTGGCCCTGTAGGCTAGTATTTCTAATACTAAAAACAAAGGCATCACAAGAAAAGAAAACTACAGACCAATATCTTTTATGGATATAGGTATGAAAATACTAGCAAACTGAATCAGTAATATATAAAAAGGATGATGTACCATTACCAAATGAGGTTTATCTGAAAAATGTAAGACTTGTTTAGCATCTGGAAATCAATTAATGTAATATACTCTTATCAGTAGAATGAAGGAAAAGAACCACACGATCATCTCAAAAAACACAGAAAAAGCACTTGACAAAATGTAACACTCTTTCATGATAAAAACACTAGGAATAGAAGGGAACTTCCTCAGCCTAATGAAGGGATATGTAAAACCCACAGAAATGTCATACCTAATGGTAAAAGAGAGCCTTCCCCTAAGATCAGAATCAAGACAAAGATGTCTACCCTTGCCACTTCTAGTCAACATTGTCCTGGAGGTTCTAGTCAGAACACTTAAGGAAGAGAAATACCGGGGTGCCAAAAGAAGTTTACACATTTTAAACGCTGTTATATATGTATTACTTTTTCTTTCAAAGTTGAATTACAGTAGTAATGTGTGGCATGACGTTTGCTTAAAAAATGGCATTAATGAAATGAATGCTAGCCTCACAATGTGACAGGTAGGACAAAGAAAATGGCAGAAGCACAGTGTCATTCTAATTAATTATCAGCCCTTTACCAGACGTATAGAATGCAAATATTTTCTCCCATTCTGTATGTTATCTATTTGCTCTTGATTGTTTCCATGGCTGCTGTGAAGCTTTTTAATTTTATCAGGTCCCATTTGATAATGTTTTTTTTTTCTTTTTTTCTGAGACAGTCTCACTACGTCACCCTCAGTAGAGAGTCACACCTCACAGCAACTTCAAACTTCTTGGGCTTAAGCAATTCTCTTGCCTCAGCCTCCCAAGTAGCTGGGACTACAGGCACCCACCACGACACCTGGCTATTTTTTGGTTGTAGTTGTCATTGTTGTTTGGCAGGCCTGGGCTGGGTTCGAACCCACCAGTTCCAGTGTATGTGGCTGGTGCCCTAGCCACTGAGCTACAGGTGCTGAGCCATGATAATGCTTGTTGTGGTGGTGGTTGCCTTTGGGGTCTTCTTTATAAATTCTTTAAATTCTGAAACTGATGTCTGTAAGAGTTTTTCCAACATTTTCTTTTTTTTTTTTTTTTGAGACGGAGCCTCAAGCTATCCCCCTGGGTAGAGTGCCATGGCATCACAGCTCATAGCAACCTCCAACTCCTGGGCTCAAGCGAGTCTCCTGCCTCCACCTCCCAAGTAGCTGGGACCAC
>CAUYQV010116531.1:0-20596 GCA_963574575.1 Galagoides demidoff
CCAAACAACAATGATGGCTGCAACCAAAAAATGGCCGGGCGTTGTGGCAGGCGCCTCTGGTCCCAGCTACTTGGGAGGCAGAGGCAGGAGACTCGCTTGAGCCCAGGAGTTGGAGGTTGCTATGAGCTGTGATGCCATGGCGCTCTACCCAGGGGGATAGCTTGAGTCTCCATCTCAAAAAAAAAAAGAAAAATCTTACTACAAATCTACAGTAATCAATATTAAGTAGCACTGGAATAAGAATAGACATAAATCAAGGGAACAGACTTAACAGTACAGAAATAAAGCAATACATCTTTTATTTTTTGTTCTTCAGATGGAATCTCACTCTGTCATCCTGGGAAAGAGTGCCATGGTGTCATAGCTCACAGCAACCTCAAACCCTAGGCTCAAGCAATCTTCTTCCCTCAGCCTCCTGAGTAGCTAAGCCAAAACACTTAGGTAGTTTTTCTATTTTTAGTAGAGACAGGGTCTCACTCTTGCTGAGGCTGGTCGCACACTCCTAGGCTGAGACATTACACCCACCGCAGCCTCCCAGAATGCTAGGATTACAGGCATGAGCCACCATCCTCAGCCTAACACATCTCTTCTATAAGAGCTGATTTCCTAGGATGATGCCAATATAATTCAATGATGCCTTCAATGAAGACCTTCCAAGAATAGTTATAGTCTTCAACAAATTGTGCTGGAACAACTGGGTATCAACAAAAATGAAGTTGGCACAACAGGGACTTTTCCTGACAAATGCAAGCATCGTAAGCTAAATCCTTTATACCCTCATAGTAACCTGAAAACAAGAAAGAAAGAATGAAGTTGGACCTTTGCAACATGTCATATACAAAAATTCACTCCAAAAGGATCAAAGGGCAGGCTCGAAGCACAGTGGTTACAGTACCAGCCACATATACCAAGGGTGGTAGGTTCGAAACTGACCCAGGCCAGCTAAACAATGACAACTGCAACCAAAAAATGGCCGGGCATTGTGGTGGGCACCGATAGTCCCAGACACTTGGGAGGCTGAGGCAAGAGAATTGCTTAAGCCCAATAGTTAGAGGCTGCAGTGAGCAGTGATGCCATGGCACTCTACCCAGTGCGACTTAGTGAGACTCGGATCAAAGATCTAAATGTAATAACTAAAACTGTAAAACTCTTCCAACACAGAAGCATACATTTTGGGGGAATTATAGTGTAGGCAATAGTTTCTTAGATATGGCACCAAAAGCACAACAGAAAAACAAACATAAATAAGACCATCAAAATTTAAAACTTTTTTTTTTTTTTGAGACAGAGTCTCATTTGTCACCCTCAGTAGAATCCTCTGGGAAAATAGCTCACAGCAACCTTAACATCTTGAGCTCAAGCAATTCTCTTGCCTCAGTCTCCCAAGTAGCTGGAAGTACAGGCATCCACCACAACACTCGGCTGGGGTTTTTTTGGGGTTTTTTTGCAGTTTTTGGCCAGGGCCAGGTTTGAACCCACCACTTCCGGTATATGGGGCCAGTGCCCTGTTTCTTTGAGCCACAGGCACTGACCCACCTGGCTATTTTTTAGAGACAGGGTCTCACTCTTGCTCTGGCTGGTCTTGAACTTGTGAGCTCAGGCAATCCATCCACCTCGACCTCCAAAGGGATTACAGGCATGAGCCACCAGGCCTGGCATTTTTTTTGTTTGTTTTTGAGACAAGTAGTCTCCAGGTGTTGCCCTGGATAGAATGCCACGATGTCATAGCCCACAGCAACCTCAAACTCTTGGGCTTAAGCAATTCTCCTGCCTCAGCCTCCCAAGTAGCTGGGACCACAGACACCTGCCAAAATGCCCGGCTATTTTTTGGTTGTAGTTGTCACTGTTGTTTGGCAGTCCTGAGCTGGATTCAAACCCACCAGCTCTGGTGTATGTGGCTGGTGCCCTAGTTGCTGACCTACAGGCACCAAGCCAAAATTTAACTTTTGTATTTCAACAGGTACCATCGAGAAAAATGAAAGAATGGGAGATATTATTTCCAAATCACATCTAAGATTTGAAAATCACATACATAGTAGGGAACTTAGATTCCTAGGATTACAGGAGTAAGCCACACGCCCTGTCCTCTCTTGCCGTTTTCCACATCTGCAGTTACTTCCTCCACTTAAGTCTTGAATTCCTCAAAGTCATCCACAAGGGTTGAAACCATCTTCTGCCAAACTCCTGTTAATGTTGATATTTTGACCTCTTCCCCAAGAATCATGTATGTTCTTAATGTCATCTAGAATGGCGAACCATTCCAAAAGGTTTTTTTTTAATTTCAGATTAATATGTGAGTAGAAATGATTAAGTTATGTTGTTTGCATTTGTTAGGTGGTAAAGACCAAGTTGTAATTGAGTCCTTCACCCAGGGAATGTGCTATATACCTTTATATTGTGCTCTTTAGGTGAGAGCTAATCTCTCTCCCTTCTCCCCACTTCTTGTTTTCAGGAAGTTTTCAATGTACCCTACCTAGCTGAAGAGGAATCACTACCTATGATAGCTACAGTCTTATGAAATGAATTTCTTAAATATTGTAGTCAAAGAGTCCTTGATCTGTCAGCTGCAAAATGAATATTGTATTAGCAGGTATGTAAACATTAATCTTCTTGCATCCATCTCCATCAGAGCTCTAGGCTGACCTGGTAAATTGTATAGTGGGCAGTAATAAATATTCTACAAGAATCTTTTTCTCTAAGGAGGTCTCACCTATAGGCTTAAAATACTCAGTTAAACCATGCTATAAAAGAGATATGCTGTTATCCAGTCTTTGAAAGTCCATTTGTAGAACACAAGCAGAGTAAATTTAGCATAATTCTTTTTTTTTTTTTTGAGACAGAGCCTCAAGCTATCCCCCTGGGTAGAGTGCTGTGACATCACAGCTCACAGTAACCTCTAACTCCTGGGCTCAAGCAAGTCTCCTGCCTCTGCCTCCCAAATAGCTGGGACCACAGGCGTCCACCACAATGCCTGGCTTTTTGGCGGCAGTTGTAGTTGTTTGGCAGCCCAGGCTGGATTTGAACCCGCCACCTTAGGTGTATATGGCTGGCACCTTAGCCACTTGAGCCATAGGCACCGAGCCAATTTAGTATAATTCTTAAGAGCCGTAAGATTTTCTAAATGGTTAAAGAGCACTGACTTTTCAACTTAGACAGTGTTAGCCTATCTTTTGAAGCTAGGTAGAGACTTCTCATAGCTATGAAAGTCTATTATCTTCCAGTACAAGATAGTTTCTTCTACACTGAGAATCTATTGTTTAGTGTACCACATTCATTAATTATTTTAGCTAGATCTTCTAGATAACTTACTATAGCTTATATATGGCTATAAGCACTTGGCTGCTTCACCTTGTACTCTTCTGTATGGAGACGGCTTCTTTCCTCAAATCTTATGCACCCAACTTCTGATACCTTCAAACTTTTCTTTTGCAGCTTCCTCACCTCTCTCAGCCTCCATAGAATTGAAGAGAGAAACGCAGGGCCTTACTCTGGATTAGGCGTTGCCTTAAGAGCCCGTTGAGGCTGGTTTGATCTTCCCTTTTTTTTTTTTTTTTTTGAGACAGGATCTCACTATGTCGCCCTTAGTAAATAAAGTGCCACAGTATCACAGCTCACAGCAACCTCAACTCTTAGGCTTAAGTAATTCTCTTGCCTCTAGTCCCCCCACAAGCTGGGACTAGAGGCGCCTGCCAAAATGCCCAGTTATTTTTTGTTGCAGTTGTCACAGTTGTTTAGCTGGCCTTGGCTGGATTCAGACCCTCTACCCTCAGTGCATGTAGTCAGTGCTACTGGTGCCGAGCCTGGTTTGATCTTCTATGGAAACCACTAAAAATGTCTCCTGGCTCGGCGCCTGTGGCTAAAGCGGCTAAGGCGCCAGCCACATACACCTAAGGTGGCAGGTTCGAATCCCCAGCCCGGGCCCGCCAAACAACAATGATGGCTGCAACCAAAAAATGGCCGGGCGTTATGGCAGGCGCCTGTGGTCCCAGCTACTTAGGAGGCGGAGGCAGTAGACTCACTTGAGCCCAGGAGTTGGAGGTTGCTATGAGCTGTGATGCCATGGCACTCTACCCAAGGGGAAAGCTTGAGACTCTGTCTCAAAAAAAAAAAAAAGTCTCCCTATCAGCAGTAAGGCTGTTTCATTTACTTATTGTTCATGTGTTCTCTGGAGTTGCATGTTTAATTTTCCTCAAGAACTTTTCCTTTGCATTCACAACAAGGCTGTTTGGAACAAGAGGTTTTAGTTTTCCACCCATCCTGGTTTTTGACATGCCTTCTTTATCATTAGTCTTAAACCTTTCTAGCTTTTGATTTAAAGTTAGAAATGTGTAGCTCTTCCTTTCACTTGAACACTGACAGGCCACTGTAGGATTATTAACTGGCCTAATTTTTTTTTTTTTTTGAGAAGGAGCCTCAAGCTATCCCCCTGGGTAGAGTGCCATGGCATCACAGCTCATAGCAACCTCCAATTCCTGGGCTCAAGCGAGTCTCCTGCCTCCGCCTCCCAAGTAGCTGGGACCACAGGCATCTACCACAATGCCTGGCCATTTTTTGGTTGCAGCCATCATTGTTATTTGGCAGGCTGGGCTGGGGATTCGAACCCGCCACCTTAGGTGTACGTGGCTGGCGCCTTAGCTGATTGAGCCACAGGCGCCGAGCCTTCTTGTACATTCTTAACTTGACCAGAAGTCACATAAAATCAGTAGACAATTGATCTCTTATCCCTATTTTTAGAAGAAAACTCAACCTGTGTCACATCGCTGATAGAATTAACTTTTTAGAACTGTCTCTCTCTTTAAACACTACGGTGGTTTGGAACAAATTTACCAGAACATAGAAGTCATTTTTAGATGAAAGATAGCAGTGCTGATTGTCTGTGGAATATACAGCTTTTTTGGCACCCACTGACTCATAAAATGCCACATAATAGGTCCTCCCATTTAAAATAGTAACCAGACAGCATCATGTTTATATAGATAAGAGTTGCTGGGCTACTGACAGTCCCAGCCTTTCCTTTTTTTCCTGTTCAGGAGTGTGTGATGCAGGAATAAGGAAACGTCTGTAGTGTAGTTACAGGTTATATGAACATATACACAACAGAAGCTAATTTTCAACTACCCTCTGGTTTTTTTTCCCCCTCTTTCCTGAGATTGTGTCTTGAGTTATTTAATTGAAAGCTTAAAGGGTAAAGGGACTAGAAATAGTATTTAGGATTCTGGAAGGGAATAAGGAATTGAAGGCAGGCCATTGAGAGTGGTCTGTGGTGACAAATAAACACAATTATGACCTCAGACTGACCACTGAGAATGCATGAACCAAAAGTTGACAGTAAAAAGATTTGATGCCCTTGGGGCGGCACCTGTGGCTCGAAGGAGTAGGGTGCTGGCCCCATATGTCAGAGGTGGTAATTCAAACCCAGCCCTGGCCACAAATTGCAAAAAAAAAAAAATTGATGCCCTTATGCTGAAAGAGTCATGTTTCCTATCCAAAAATTCATAGATAGCACAAATATAACAATGAAAGACAAACATGGACACCCAGTGTGTATCCAGTTCAGAGGAAGAAAGGTTATTAATAGCAGAGATGGTAAGGTTACACTTAAAGAAAAGACCTTCTTAAAGACACCATGGAGAAGCAGAGAATAAAAGAATCATAAAGGGGAACAGGCACACACACAGCAGAGAGAATATTAGATTTTGTTATGTTGTAGAGGCCAATTTTTTAAGGAACTATCATGATGAGATCACAAAATCATACACAGATATTTTTGAACCCCACAGTTCATATCTTCCCTAAAGAATTGTATTAGTTAATTATGAAAATTTTTTTGTTAAGATTCTAATTTTATCAACTGTTTCATGCTTAGACGGATTGTGAATATTCATGAATAACGTCATTATCATTGTTCTCCTTTTCTTGTGAATTGTCAATGCATAGTGCGATCATTTCTCTACCACCATGTCAGTATTTTCTTACCTGTATGAGGCATTTACATTTTAATGATAAAAACATTGTTCAATTTATTTTAATAGTTGATTCATAGTTATTTTTCTTTTAATTATGTTTTTCTTACATTTAGAAGCTATGATATTTTATGTTAATAAGTTCTTTTTATTGTTTGTCTTGTTGTCTATTTGTCTTGTTTCTTATTAAGTTAAAAATTTGGAAGTTCTTCTATTGTTTTCAAATTCACACAATACTGCTGCTCAAATATTTTACTTAACAGTATCTTTATAACATACAACATAGTTAATATTATTTGGGATCCTACAGTAATATTATTAGGGCATCATTTTTTTTTAATTAAACCATAGCTGTGTACATTAATGCAATTATGGGGTACAATGTGCTGGTTTTATATACAATTTGAAATACTTTCATCAAAGTGGTTAACATAGCCTTCACAACATTTTCTTAGTTATTGTGTTAAGACATTTATATTCTACACTTAGTAGATTTAACATGTACCCTTGTAAAATGTGCCATAGATGTGGTCCCACCAATTACCCTCCTTCCACCTATCCTCTCCCTCCCCTTCCCATTCCCTCCTCTTTCCCCTTCATCTTGGGCTATAGTTGGGTTATAGCATTCATAAGGAAGTGTGGATGCTTATAAATTGGTTTCATAAGTAGGGCTGAGTACATTGGATACCTTTTCTTCCACTCTTGAGCTACTTTGCTAAGAAGAATATGTTCCAGCTAATAGGCTTATTTGTCTTGTTTCTGTGTTAAGTTAAAAATAGATTTTATTTGTAAAACACGTATTTCCTCAGATTTTCATGCCAAAAACAAAAGGATAGAGGAAAATAATAAAGGAAATGATATTGCTTATTTTAGAAAGAATGTGAGAGAAGAACTTGTTGAATAATATACTAACAGTTTGGCAAATTTCTGGAAGGTACAAATTTCTTTAAAGACATTAAAAGCACTTTATCTTTTTAAATTAGGTATGTGACAGAAAAAAACGATGGTATCTGCACTACTAAGGAGCAGTCTGAGGAGAAGAGCCCACTGTCAAAATATTAATTATATTATTCCACATAGTGTATGGAATAATGCACAGCAGGAGCATCAAATGCCAGATTTTTATAGCATTATTTGATACACATTAATTAATTATGTAATTTTAAACTACAGTTTTATGCGTGTTTATGAAATGTGTATGACTTCATCTTCTGAAATATCTTTAATTTATGAACTATAAATTTTGTCTGTGAAAACAATTTTAGGATAGTAAGGGACTTCATTCCAATTTCCTCACAAAAAAGAAAGTGGAAACAGTGAAGCTGAAATAGGTTATAAATTATTGAAATTTTAGGAAGGTCATAAAAAGATGAGACTAATCATGTTTCATCTTATACAGAGACTGGAGTACGATATTTAGTGTTTGGACTGGAACAGGATCTATTCTGTCATAAGGGATTATGTGGGTGAGAGCTAGAGTAGGCTGTCCTCTTCAATGCACCTCTGAGATCTGGGAGGGGGGTTGGAATGTCCCACAGAGTAAGGAAGAAACAGCCTAGAAAGAATCTAGATGGAAATCGACAGCTTAAAGACAAAATACAAATAAAGCTAGAAAGTAACTAATAACTGCCCTCTAGACACCCTGTGACTCAGCCCATCCTAATCTGTAGACGGTAACTTTCCCAATCTGTGGTTTAGTGAGAGCTTTCTTTCTTAAACAAAGAACTGCTTGTTTACTTAAAACATGAAACTGTTACCTTCTCACTTTTTGCCTTGTGTATGCATGCCCCTAAATCCCTAATAAAGGACGTTGAATATTCAGCTCCCCATGGTGCTGTAGTCAGCCTCCTAGGATCTAATAGCTGTCCTTTCTCACAGGTCAAAACACTGGGTGTGTGTAAGTGAATTTTGCAGTGCCCTCTCTCCCTTTGTCTGCCAGACCTGGGATGGTTGAGACCCGCAGGGTGGTCAGATAAACTCCCTGTTAGAGAGACTCTTGATACTCTGTGCTGTGGCTCAATTCCCAGGTGGTAATAGAATTACGTTTATTTTTGTAGCCTCCACAGGATCATGAGTGTGTTGACTATAAAGTTGATATAGAATTATGTGCTTCAAAGTTATCTGTGTAACAATCATTGAAGAAACACTTTCATTAAAATAGTAATATATATAAGTGAAAAAATATTATCTGAGAACTAAGTCAAGGTTTTTAATTAAACTATGTTGGTTGAACATAATTATCATAGTTGTTTAATAAGTAGTTATTAAATTATAATCAATAATTATACATATGTAGCTATGTATGATAATGACAATAATAATAATAATAATAAAATGACTTTAAAAATTGAGAAAGCAATATGTATTGCATTGAGCATTTTAAATTCTTTATCTGATTTAGTCTTCATAAAATCTCTACATAGGAAGTGCTAATAATGCCTCTTACACTTTTTTATTTAGATTTTTTTTAAGCTCAGACTAAAAATGTCCAAAGATGAAGAGGTAACGTGGCAAAATCAGGATTATTGTTATTTGATTTTATTATGTAATGCTAGTCATTAACCATTTCTAAAACTCATTTATATTTCCCTTTCATCATAGGTGGTCAAACTGTATTTATAAAATCAAGACAATAATCTCAACATTCAGGAGAGTGGTTATATATGGGACGGTGGAGAAGAGATAGGATGAGGAACATAGAGAGTAGATATTATGTTCTCCTCAAGTCGGGTAGTAGATTCATGAGTGCTTGCTCTGTACTTATTACAGTATGTGGCATCTATTCTTCATATAAATAGAAAGTAATAATAAAAACAATTTTAAAGTTTCTACATATTTTTGGTAATTTAAAAATCCACTTAGATTATATAAATATAGGACACATGTGAAAAATGCTGTGCCCATGGAGGGCAAATGAAAGTTGGTTTGGGTTTATCTCTGACCTTACTGGGATAGAATATTTCCTGATGAACAAACTTAATAGAGAGTATATGATTTAACCTAGTGTCTAATTTGTATTCATTGCTATACAATTTTTTAAAACCCCAAAACTTTGCCTATAACACCTAGAATCACTTTTTCCATGAGTACTTAGTTTAATATTTTTGTTGAATTGTAAACAGAAAAGTCAGCTAGTAGTACCTTCTCTGACCTGCAAATGGATTCATTATTGTCTCACAGCCACACACACAAGCACATACACAGACATACAAATGGCAGCACTGTCCAAATACCAGACAAAGGGAGATGCTGGTACTTAGGGGAAGAGTGATGGATATATTACTTCTCAGTAATCTTACTTCACAACTCTTGCTAACTAGCTAGAGACAATGTAGTATGCAGAAAACACACAAAACTGATTAGAAGAAAACTCTTTCTCGATGGAATCGTTAACATAATCTTTAAGTATAATAAAGTATTTAATATTCAATCTATATATATTTTAGTAAATTTTCAAAATTCATGACTAGGGATTTTCATGAATACTTGTATTCAATGTAAATGGATAACAGAAGACCATAATTTCTGAAACAGAAAAGAATTCTTACATTTTACTAATAGTAAATTTATATTGGATATTTACATCTATAATTCTAAATATTAAATGTAGTTTTTTAAAAGAAACTTAAAGCAAACTCATTGTTACTTAAGTCTGAAATGAAGCTAAAATTAATTGTTAATATAACTTTATATTAAGTAAATTTAAGTTCTCTACAAAAAACATAGAAACTTTTCCAATTTTGTTCTATAGACAGATCAGCATAATTAAGAAATTTTATATTGTCTTAATTTTCCAGAAAGTCCTCAAGAAAACTGAACAATTTAACAGCTATATTGTGATTTTGAGATAGTCCTCAAAAAAACAATAGTTTAACAGCTATATTGTGATTTTAGTTTTATTACCCTATGGTTGGTTTGGCTATGGCAAGTTTTGTGTTGAATTGTCTCCTGCTGTTGGCGGTAGGGCCTCCTGGGAGGTGTTTGGCTTGTGAGGGTGGATTTCCCCCTGAGTGGCTTAGTGCTTTCCTCATGGTAATGAGTGAATTTTTCCTCTGTTAATTCCAAGGAAATTTCTCCCAGTGTGTTGATTAAAAAACCCTGGCACCTCCTGCCCCCTCATTTTTACCTCTTCACTACATGCTCTCCACCATGGGTGGACATAGCCTGAAGTCCTCCTCATGAACAGATGCTGGTGTCATGTCTCTTACACAGCCTGCAGAACTGTGTGTGACCCAAATAAATTCCTTTTTAAATCAAATTACCAACCCTCAGATATTCCTTTATAGCAACACAGAACTGAACTAAGACTTATACAACTTTTGCTGAATTGTTGATTTTGAAGGAGAATAGAACTGTAATCTCACTACCAGTATTGAGCTCTGAATATTATCCTCCAGATTTAAAAGATAATTAAAAAACACTCTTCCCCTTTCCATGACTTGCATTTTCCACCCAACTTGTATAATGAGCAGAGTTTTCATAGACAACTCAAGACGAGAACATACTGCCTTGTATTTTATAAGTAATTCAGAATTTCACATTTCATGTACTGCTTATTGTGAATTTTCAGATTCTGAGACAGATATATACCCTTGGTGTTTTATAACATCTCTAAAATTGCTGATATTCTTGAATCATTGTATGAAATCTATTACCTTCTTTTGTCTTTATTGTTTCAGGAAACATTTTTGCTTACTGTTTCTAATTTCCTTAGTAATCCATACACACTTTTAGCATTTAATTTGAGGGCTTAACCATTACCATCTTCCATTTTTGATTTGTTCATATGAATATATAAATCAAATCATGGTTTCCACATGTCTCTAACTTCCCTGAAAATGTGTACATTTTTCCCATAAGCTTCTTTCACCATTATACTTTATAAAAGAAAACTGATTTTCCCATAGAACTGCACTGTCCAGTATGATGTCCAGAAACTCCAGTAAGTAAATTTAAGATAATTAAAATTAAATGGTAAAAATGTAAGTTCCTCAGTTGCATCTGACACATTTTAAGTGTTCCATAGTTACATATGGCTCATGACTCCTATCTGTGACTGTGCAGAAACATTTCCATAATTATTTGAAAAAAAAAGACAATGATGATAAAAAGAAGGAAAATGCTTCAGATGCTAATCCTTGAACTGAATTAAGTATATTAAAAAGATTGGAATGGGTGAAGAAGGACACAGGGCATTTTATTTTTTAATACCTATAATCTATGTATTCTACCTGACAATTTTTCCTTCCTTGCTCACAAACCCTCCACCAAAAATACAGGAATCCCAGAACTTAAGAGCTGAAAATCAGACCGACACAGCTGCAAATGGAGGGTGAAAGAGAACAACATTTTATTCATTTCTGGGTGCCATGGCAAAAGAAGAAGCAGAGAGTTAATTCTGAATAGGTTATTCTGCCACATTAAATTCTTAATAAATCACCCTGCCATATCATGCACAGTAATAGTTTCTGAGTTAACTCTCCTTTGAATGCATATGAGGTGTGTGCCTTTTGGAGGGTGGGGAAAATGGAAAGCAAAGAGTGTCTTATTCAGTGAAATATATATTAATAGATACTCCCTGGTGTATCATAGAATAAGTGAAGTATTCATAAAAAGCTGTTTCTGAGACTTCTAGAGTGGTGAGTTTTTATTTTGAGCTAATATAATGACCATCAAAGCCTGGTGATTATCCACACAGTCACGCAAAACCAAGCTCCAATTTTGTGTACACAATGACACATCCATTTGAGGTTATACTTTCATAGAATAGAATTTTTTATCACAGTAGAGGAATGGTTTCTCCTTTTTAATTTTCATAGTGTTTCTCTCCATAATCCCCACCCTCTGCCTTTCAAGTATTATTATTGTAGGGAAATATCAGTTGCATGAAAGGAATAGCTGGGATATATCATAACACGTAAAATGGATCTTTTCTTTTCTTTTTTTTTAATTTAGAGGCTAATTGGCAACAAGTCCTTCCATATTATACATGTAGAACTACCACATAACTTCCAGAGTCTTCCCCCAACTCTCACCCTAGACTCCACCTCCTTGATGAGAAGAAAAGTAGCCAAACTAGCATTTCAACCTTTGCTCCCACATATCTACCCATATTGCATAAAATGGAGAGCTTTGGCAGGAGAAAACAAATTTGTTAATATTCATTCTGCTACCTGGGATAATTGAGTGATTATTTGATCTCGCGAGATTAAGGACCTTTACCAAAGGGGAATTAACAATAACTTCTGGTTAGATGCTTCAAAAGCTGTAGAAACTATTAGAACCACTGCAAAACTGCCACAGAAGGGAGAAATTGGCATTTGTCCTCAGTTGTTTGGGAATATATATGCATTCAGAGTTTAGTACTTGTTTTCCTTCTGAAGAATTCAGAAGACTGTTGGTTTCTTGGATGAACTATGATTCGTAGAGCAAGAAAATAGGGAAGCAGAAAAGCAGGCCTGGGTGCATACATTTCTAGGTGAGGAGATCCCATAAAAAGTGTCAAGTCGGGCTAGAACAGCCTGTGCAGTAACTGTGTCCTGAGGAGGGCAGCTTTGAACCAGTTGGCCAACATATCCCAGGGGAAGGTTCTGATGCCAGCCCAAAGCTAGCAAATGCTGTGAGCAGGCACTAGTTCTCCCATTACCTACAATGATCTTATCAGAGTAGGTATGCCTCCCATGGAATCTTGTAGAATACAGTAGGAATTCTAAGATGCACAAAAATAACAAGAATCTAAAGTATTTGTAACACTTTTGGAAATCTATGCAATTTTTTTTCAAATATAAATTAGTTTCCGGGCGGCGCCCGTGGCTCAAGGAGTAGGGCGCTGGCCCCATATACCAAGGGTGGTGGGTTCAGGCCCAATCCTGTCCAAAACTGCAAAAAGAAAACAAACAAACAAACAAACAAACAAAAACAAATATTAATTAGTTTCTATTAAAATCATGTTGATAAATTTATGTTAATAGCATTTTTATAAAAGTATCTAACATGTTAAATCAGTGATTTTAACACTATTATTTCTCATATTTATCAGAAGATATATGCTATTGTCCCAATAACCAGACAAAAGTGTTTGTCATTTAAGATCTTCAAAAATTTGGAAATAAAAATGAAAATTGTTTGGTTTTTTCACTTCAATTACCTAGATTATTTGCTATACAGTATTTCCAAATTCTCTTATAATGGTTAAAGCAACATTCTTTTTAATAAGTTCACATTTTATATTTTTTCTAATTAGAAATCCTTAGAAATGTGTAAATGTTTTTTTTTTTTTGTAAATGTTATTTTTTTAGATACATAAGAATACATCTGTACTTTTATATCTTAGCACATTTTGAATTGCTATGAAATTAAACACTTTATTTTATATTACAAATAATGAATCTTTAATTAATATTTAGAATCCGTGCATGTTTTAAACATCTTGAAACATGTAGAAACATTTCTGTACATTCTTTAACACCTGTATAGTTCATAGGTAATACATAAATTCCGTGATTAACACAATTTACAGCTGTGATTTAAGAGTGCTACTACCAGGCAATATTCATATAACGCAGAGAGAAGCTAACGCAGAGAAATGGAGAACATTAGCTTCATAGAAGATAATGTTTTTCAGAATACAGAAATGTCAAAATATCCTTGTACTTCTCTGTTGATTCTACATAACTATGGGGATTTGGTCTGTGACATTTCAGTGTATTTCCAGGTTCTACAGTCAAGCATTTTGACAAGGCTCCCTGGTGTGACCAGTAATACCAAGACTGTGGTAAATCTCTGGAATCTTTAGAGAATTATTCCTCTACTTAGAGTCACAATAACACCTGTTGAGTTCCAAAATATTATTTAGGAGAGACTCAACTTATATCTATTATTACTTGAAACTTATTTTTAAGGTTTATTGGGTTTAACCTACAGGAGGGTAATGGGATGATATTTTTTACCAGAAAATCTTAAATTTGGCACCAGCATGGAGTAAAGTATTAAATAATATTCTTGAAAAGCAATAAATAGACCAAAGTACTAGTCACACCAAAAGAGTACAAATTCTCATCCTAGCCTGGATCTTGTGTTGTAAGTATTTAAGAAAACTATATAAAGAAGAGTGATCATTTGTGTATACTCCAGGGAGGAAACAATGTTTTTCTGATACATGGCATGAGAAAGTGTTAGCTGGCAAAATTAAAGCAAGTTAGATACATGTGGAATTTTTCTCAAAGGAACTTAAAAGTCTTACTGACTGACTGATGAGTGTGATACAATTTATTTTGAAGAAGCTCTTAGCATGTTCTCAATTAGAATAAAAGTGAACATCTATGTCTTTGAGAAATTTTCCATAGAAACTGTCTGAAACTAATGAACATAAGTCTTTTATTGTTTTGATTACTTCTTCCCTGTTTTTCTTCCTTTATTATCCTACATTGTTGATTAGGAAAATATTATAATTATAAACCAGTATTTCTAACTGTGAATTTAGTACAAATTAGCATATAATCTTATTTTGTAAATGGACACTAATCCGCAGGGCTAACTTAGTCCCAGAATCTACCACGACATTATCTTTGCCTGGAATTCTTTGAAATATTTTTATTTCATTAATTAATAAACATAAATTTAAACAAGAGGAAGGGAGGAACAGAAAAAAGGAAAGATGGTGAAGAGTGAAGGAAGGAAAAAACCTTTTAGAATACCTGACAAACTCATGACACTATGCTGGAAATTTATCAGGTATTGTCTGACAACACTATTGAGCTTGAAAGAGTATTCTTAAGCATTTTGTGTAAGAATAATTGTATGTGAATTATAAATATTGTATTTAAACAAGTGACAGTATCATAAGAAGACCTCCTCAGTGGGAGTTACTATAGAACAATAAACCAAAATAAACGGATAGAGATCCTAACAGGTTAGGGAGGTAAAAGATTAAAACATATTTTGCAGTACAAATAAAGAGAATTTTTTATTTTACATGGAGGAAAAATTTAGTATTGTATATACACTAAGTAAAAAGGGGAACTTAAATTGTGGGAATATCTTGGTTGATATAAAAGGATATTAATTTTTGTTGTTCTTTTTATACCCAATTTCTACTAGAATTAATGTATAGAATTCCATTTGGTAATAATTCAAGTATAAATCCAGGCTTTCAGCTTATCAATTTTCTAAATATTTTTACAACTTTACAATAATGAAAAAGAATAGGGCTCACGCAGTTTTTAAAGAAACAGAACTAAATACTTTAAAATTCTTCTATATATTTATGATAAAAGCTATGAGATTTTTATGTGATAAAATACAACAACATGCATTATCTAAACTTTTTGTAAACTAATAAACATTTTTTTATGTAATTCTCTTGACTCAGCCTCCCAAGTAGCTGGGACTACAAAACATTTTTATATATTGGCTGCTACAGACAGAAACACAAGCAACATCAAGTTCTCTAAGAGTTTTTAGCCTAGAATAGAAGGTTGATACCTGCTGTGGATCAAATGTTTGTGTCCCCATCCCCATCAAATTCATGTGTTGAAGCTTCACCCTCCACCTCCAGTCTCAGTGAGGCTGTATTTGCAGATTTCAAGTCTAAGAAAGTAATTAAGGTTAAATAAGGTCGTAAGTAATATTATTGTAAGAAAAAAGTCTGGGGTGCTCTCACTTGCTCTTCTCTCTCTTTCTCTTTTCCTCTGTCCCTCTCTCTCTCACATTCTCCCCTCCTTACGATTTCCTCTCAGGGCACACTGAGGAAAAGCCATCTGATAGCACAGCAAAAAGGTAGCAATCTGCGTGCCAAAGAAAGCTGTGGCAAGAAGCCAAATTAGCCAAAACATTGATCTGGGACTTCCAGTTTCCAGAACTATAAGATAATTAATTTTGTTGTTTAAACAGTCTACAACATTTTGTTATGGCAGACCAAGCAGGCCAATACTTTACCCAAAGAAGGCGTTCAAATAAAATTAATTCAATTCACATATTTACTGTGTGCCTACTATCAGGTAGAGGGTGGAGACAGACCAACAAACGCCCGGCCAGTCACTACATTCTAATGGAGTAAGGCAAAGTTAAATAAGTCACATGTGCGACCTGGAAAACTAACCCAGGAAAAGAGGATTACTGCTGTGAGTTAAAAGAGGGGGGTCATGAGGGTCCTCTTACTGACAAACTTCTACTTGAGTAAAGGCTGACAGTGGGTGAAAAAGCTAGCCTGTAACACAAGGTTGAGGAACACGGTGGGCAGAGAGAAAAGTGAGTACAGGGGCCCTGGGGTAGGAGTTCAACTGGCAAGGTCAAAATTAATCAAGGAAGCTAGTGGGCAAAATATGTCAGAAAAGACATTAAGAGGGTTGGACAGAGAAGTAGTAGGAACAGACATGTAGAAATTTTCAGGATTTCATAAACACACTGGTTTTTATAGTGAATAATTTGGGGAAGCATTATAATTATTTTTGAGAAAAGAAGGAATATAATCTAAGCATGTTTTACAAATGATCACACTGGTTTCCATATTAAGAATATAGTCTGGAGGAACAGATACGGAATCACAGAACTTTTTAGGAAGCTGTTAATGTTTTTAATTATTATGGTACATAACAGTTATAAATTTTTATAGGATACATGTGAGCATATAATGTGTATTAATCAAATCAGAATCATTGGGGTATCCCTCACCTCAGGCGTTTATCATTCCTTTATGAAAGGAACATTCCAATTCCACTGTTTTTGCTATTTTAAAGCATACCTTAACTTTTTAAAAATACATTCTTTTTTCTGTTATTCAGGCTTGGACCTGCGAGGGCATAATAGAAGGGTGAGAAGACAGCTGATTCTCTACATAATTTTCAAGCATAGCCAGTGGATGAGTTTAAGGTGGCCCGTGAGAGGGAGATGGCCAAGGAGGCGCCTGTGTGGGCTGTGCATCTAGCAGAATATCATTGCGGTCAGCTGAAGTACATGGAAGCCTTTGCTACAGCAGGTTGGGGTGGGGAGTTGTGTGGAGTGGATGGAGTTTGAGATGTCTGTTAGAGACCACATGGATAGCTGTGGTGTTCACTGGTGCCCTTCATAGAGAGATTTTCCCTGTGTGGGGGAAAAATCTAATTAGACCAAGTTTAAGGAAAAATCAGAGGCTAAGAATTGGTGGACAGCAATAAACGGTGCAAGTGTCTTACCACAACAGGTAAGGGAGGTAATGGTTATGTTAATCGGTTTGATGTAAGCATTTCATATTGTATATCAAATCAGCACATTGTATCCCATAAATGTACACAGTTATGCTTTAATTAAAAAAATTGTCTCATGGGGACTTTTAAAAACAAGAAAATAAAAAAGTCTTAGAAAAAAATATCTGCAGGAGAGTGTTGGCAAAAAAAAAAAAATGGTGCGCAGAAGATTTATAGAACAACATGGAAATAGTAGGGTAGAAAAAGCAATAATTCAAAGCTTCTTCTTTGTCTCACCTAATTAAATTCTTGTGGAAATTCCTAGGCGGGAATAATTACTTCTCTTGACGGATGGACGGAAGGAAGGAAGGAAGGAAGGAAGGAAGGAAGGAAGGAAAGAAAGAAAGAAAGAAAAGTAACTGAAGTGAAAGATCATAACCAAGTTTGCAGAATTAGAATCCAGGGGATAGACACAAATGATGTTTGTTCATGTGTATAACCTGACTCTATTTTATATTCTGAGAGAAGAGAAAAGGAAAAGATTTTTGAGAAAATGCCATTTGAGTTCAGTTTCAAAAATGAAAAGTAAGAAAAGAATATGGCAAGGATAGACAGTGATGAGACAGGAAAAGGTAATGAAAATGGCACTTTATAAGGTTTGCTTTTGTTTCAATCTTTACTTTTTTTTTTGCCTGATTTTGTTTAGCAGTTTAAATTTCTAATAGACGTCTAACACTGGGATTGCAGTAATTTGCATAGTAGCATAGTTTCTGCTACTATTCTAAGACACAGAAGAAAAGAGGAAAAAGATCAGAGAGGGAGTAGACAGAAACAGACATAGCAGACAAGCTAAAAATAGAATTAAAAAATGTTTGATGAATTAAAAACAGACCATTTTCCTGTGGTCCCAGCTACTTGGGAGGCGGAGGCAGGAGACTCGCTTGAGCCCAGGAGTTGGAGGTTGCTATAGGCTGTGATGCCATAGTACTCTACCCAGGGGGACAGCTTGAGGCTCCGTCTCAAAAAAAAAAAAAAAACAGACCATTTTAACTTTTCTTTATTAAATATTAATTGAATCATTTCAATTGTTTTGTGTATTTAGGAATTTAATATTAAGATTGTTATAAGCATGGTGTTCAAAGTAAGTAAACGTTCTGTAAATACATTAAATTCCTATATGTATGTGCTCTTATTTTCATGTCTTATTAGATTTATTTTTCACTGTCAATTCTATTATTCCATAGTTTCCAAATTTCGATCTATTTTAACTGCCCTACTGGTCACTTAGTACCCCTTGATTAATATTTAAGGGAGGGGCTTTTGGTGTTATTTTGTAACAGCCTTAGAATATATAAAAAACATATTTTCCTTGACATCACATATACCCATAAAAAGGGTGCATCACAAAAAAGCTTATGCTATCTAGTCCTTAAGAGATTTTATTTAGCGACATAAGACAACTACTTAATCATGGACTCTAATTAGTGACCACGTCCTTTACATTGTAAGGTATCATTGCACCTTGTTAAAATGGTCATTTCATACCTGATGACAGGATTCATTTCTCCTGAGTATTCCAAGGCCCTCATGACAGCTTTCCCTGTGATACCTGTCACAGAAATTTTCACCATCACTATGCCTTCATTAGTGTGCACATTTGGGGTAAAGGCATCATCTCCATCTAGTCTCTGGACATAAAGATGGAAGCCATACATTTTAGTCCAAAGATATAAGAAAGTTTATAAAAAGGGCACTTTTAAATTTGTTAACCTATAAATTAGTACAAGCTTTCAGAAACGAATATAGAACATTTGGTTATAAATACAATTTTTTTGTTATTATAAAATGAAACCCTAATCTCTAAACTCAGAGCTATTCACTATTAACATTATTAGTCTTTTAAAAAAAATTAGACATAAACATTATCGGTAGACACATATATGATTCACAGAGATAAATATTTTTATGTAACATATTCTCAAATTAACAGTATTTTCTCATGTCATTTTCATAACTCTTTCTACATTATTCATATATGTGTGGAGACAATTTATTTTACAATTTCACACTTAATAAGTGTTTAAATATTTTCTAATTATTTTACTGTTATAAGAAATGATAAATTAGATGATATATATTTTAGTATAATACTTCATAATTCATTTCATCAATAAACATTTGTTTAGCCATACCTTTTTTGACACAAAGTTGATTAAAACCTCTGTAGAGTATTGAAGAACCAGTTTAATCTACTATAACACAATTGATAAATGAACTACATTGTTAACACTTATCCATTAGCATCTTTCATCTTTGAACACAGAAAGGAAGTACTATGTAAAAGATGATTGTAGAAGGAGCTAATGTGTAACTAGAAGTTACTTTGTATTACTAAATATATACAAATACCATTTATATATTCTTGTTTTGTGAAGATTATTATAAAAACATTAAGAACAAAACTACAAAATCCATAAGAAATAAAAACATTAAAAAGGGAAAATAGAACAATAGAATAAGGGAATTTTATTATCTATAATATGCCTATATTCAGTAATGTAAATGAGTTTATCTGAGAAGACTAATGAAACAGAAATATGTGTAGCAAAGGGAAAAAAGAAAACAGACACAAATAAAAATTTGAGAACAAAAATTGGGATACCTGGTATAAGTGATACATGTGTGAAGTGAATATTTTCTTTTTTTAATTGGTAAATAAAAGTTATATCTGTCCATGGTGTATGTACATCATGATGTTATGACACATGTATAAATTGTAGAATGCCTAAATTGAGTTAATTATTACATAATTAACATATGTAATACCTAACATACTTATAATTTTTTTCTTGTTATGACATTTATAATTTACACTCTTAGCAATTTGCAAATATACAATATATTTCTATTAATTCTCAAACTTATTCCTTCTATGTAATTGAAATATTGTATCTTTGGAGTAGCATCTCCTGAATCTCCCAGTTTACAGCATCTAATACCACCATTTTCTTTTCTACTTCTATGAATTTGACTTTACAAAATTCCAAAACCAGAGATGTTAGCGTCGATGTGGAGAAAAGGGAACACTTCTGCACTTCTCATGGGAATGTAAGCTAATATGTTCCTTTTGGAAAGATGTTTGAAGATCACTTAGGGATCTAAAAACAGACCCACCATTTGATCCTGCAATTCCTCTACTAGGTATATATCCAGAAGACCAAAAAATCACTTTACAACAAAGATATTTGCACCAGGATGTTTATTGAAGCCCAATTCATAATTTTTAAGTCATGGAAGAAGACCAAGTGCCCATTAACCCGTGAATGGATTCATAAATTGTGGTATATGTACACCATGGAATATTATGCAGCCTTAAAAAATGGAGACTTTACCTCTTTTATGTTTACATGGATGGAGCTGGAACATATTCTTCTTAGCAAAGTATCTCAAGAATGGAAGAAAAAGTATCCA
>CAUYQV010116542.1:0-16038 GCA_963574575.1 Galagoides demidoff
TAATAAGTTTTACAAAATGCCTATTATATACTAGGACTATTTCTGGTTACGGTGATATAACAGGAAACAAGGTAGGCAGGCAGATCTATGTTATCACGAGCATATATTCTAGATAAGAGAGGAATCAAATCAAGTAACTTCAAATTGTGAGGAAGGAAGGAAGGAAATAAATCACGTAACTTCAAATTGTGATAAGTACTATGAAAGAAACAGAACTATTTATTTCACTACTATTCTATGCGCAGATGAAAACAGAGTACTTCCCAAAAAACAGAGAGGAAAGGCACCTGTAAGTATATGACACCTGAATTACAATCTAAAGGATAACAAGCGAGAACCAAGGAAAGAGCTGGGGGAAGAAATGCCTAGGAAGAGAGGACTGCAAGTGCAATGGCCCTGAGGTATGGAGTGTAGCACGTTGGAAGAACCAGAGAGAAAAAAAAATCACCAAAGTTTTGTTAATCATAAAATACAGAGAACAAGGTAGAGAATGACAAAAGATGAAGTAGGATGGGCAGGCATAGACCAAATCACACAGGCTATAATCAGAAGCTTAAGTAAACAGATAATCACTGAAGGTTTTAGGTAATTATCTGATATTCACTTTTTTAAGTTCTAAAATATATTCCTAAGCATACTAAGAAATATAATTTAATACAAATTATTAAGGCTAATTCTGTCATCATTTAATTTGGAAAACTGATGTCAGACAAATCATAATCTAGTCAGATTAGTCATTCAATCATTCATGAAGCATTTACTGGGCTCCTGCTCTATGCCAGACACTTCTCTGGGTGCTGAAAATACAAACCTGACAGTGGTGATGTCACCTTCCACTCTTAAGCAAGAAATACAAAAATGATAATATTGATGTCATCTTCTACTCTGAGCAATCTAGTTTTCTTTCTAAAGCCTCAAGGCAGTGGTTCTCTAACTGTGCTGTGTATTAGAGCTACCTTTAGAGCAATGGTTCTCAACCTTCCTAATGCCCTTACTCTTTAATATAGTTCCTCATGTTGTGGTGAACCCTAGCCATAAAATTATGTTCATTGCTACTTCATAACTATAATTTTGCTACTGTTATGAATCATAATGTAAATATCTGATATGTAGGATGGTCTTAGGCAACCCCTGTGAAAGGGTTGTTCGACCCCCCCAAAGGGGTCACGACCCACAGGTTGAGAACCACTGCTTTAGAGAATGATAAAAAATGCAGATATTAGAATCAGTAATTCTAATTTGGTAGGTTTCAAATTGTCCCCCACCATATTTGAGAAATAGAAGTAGACGGAAAAAAGTATCAAAATCACCTGTGATTTATAAACTACACTTCCCCATGGTCCGCTTGAGAATCATGCCTAAATGTGAGCCACTGAAATTAATGGAAGGGGTACGTAGTATGGGTCAGGGTATGCTGAAGATAGAGGACAGAAGTGTATATGGAGAGACAGATTAAGATTGGCAACCACTACAATGGAGAGTTCTTGGCTTCTTTTTTCTTTATTAATTACCAGAGAAGAAATACAGATTTCTAAAAAAAAAATTCTAAAAGTCATCTATAGACTCCTCGGGGTTAGCCAAGACCCTTTCAGATGTCCAACAGACCGGCCGTGTGTGGTGGCTCATGCCTATAATCCTAGCATGCTGGGAGGCCAACAGCTTGAGCTCAGGAGTTTGAGACTAGCCTAAGAATGAGACCCCAGCTATACTAAAAATACAAAAAACTAGGTGGGCATGGTGGTGGCATGCCTGTAATCCCAGCTACTTGGGAGGCTAAGACTAGAGGATGGCTCAAGCCCAAGAGTTTGAGGTTGCTGTGAGCCATGACAGCATGACACTCTGCCCAGGGCAACAGAGTGTGACTCTGTCTCAAAAATAAATAAATAAATAAGTCCACCAGATCAAAACTATTTTCATGACAACACTAAAACATTATTTGCTTCTTTCACTAAATTGGCATTTACCCTAATGGCAGAAAAGTAACAATAGGTAAAACTGTTGGTGTCTCACTAGCAGTGGCAATATAGTAGTCAATACATTCTTCATCACCACACAATCATTAAAATTTAAACAAACCCAAAAAAGGGATTTTCAGTTAAGAATGTCTTTGGCTCAGTGCCTGTAGCTCAGCGGCTAGGGTGCCAGCCACATGCACCTGAGCTGGCAGGTTCGAATCCAGCGCAGGCCTATCAAACAACAATGACAACTGCAACCAAAAAATTAGCCGGGCATTGTGGTAGGCGCCTGTGGTCCCAGGTACTTGGGAGGTTGAGGCAAGAGAATCACTTGAGCCCAAGATTTTGAGGTTGCTGTGAGCTGTGACACCATGGCATTCTGCCGAGGGTGACAGAGTAAGACTCTGTCTCAAGAAAAAAAAAAAAAAAAGAATGTCTTTGGCTGGGCACTATAATCCCAAGACTCTGAGAAGCCAAGGCAAGTGGACTACTTGAGCTCAGGAGTTCAAGACCAGTCTGAGCAAGAGCAGGACCCCATCTCTAAAAAAATACCAGGGCATTGTGGTGGGCACCTGTAGCCCCAGCTACCTGGGACACTGAATCAAGAGAATCACTTGTGCCCAAAAGTTTGGGGTTGCTATGAGCTATGATGTCATGGCACTCTACCAAGGGCATGAAAGTATCTCAAAAAAAAAAAAAGTCTTTGATATAGCTGTAAATATAGATTGTCTCAACACTTGAGTACATAACTTTTTAATATGTGCACTGAAATAGGAAGATGATTATCTTAAGGAAAAGCATTTTTATGACAAAGCTGCAAGCTAAACTAGCCTTTTTTTTTTTTTTAACAGAATACAATTTCTCTTGAAAGAATGACTGACAAATGATGGTTACTTAATCTTTGGTATTTGAAAGGTATTACCTTGAAAAGGAACAGTGGGCCTGTCACATCAAGGAAAACTACTGACAATATTTAAGCTTTGAAAAAATTAGAATTTTGAAAAATTTGTTTCTACCACTATGGGCTTTGAACACCTTAAGTCAAAAAGACTTTTCTGATGAGAATGGTAATGATATTAACAGGTGCAATTCTTCGACAATGAATAATGAAATTTGTAAACATTTGGAAGATCTACATAACCCAAGGAACAAATATCTTCCAAATGACTAATGCACGCTGTTAAAAAAAAATCTTGCATAAATAAAAGATCCATTCAAAGTAGAAGACAGATCAACCAGATTCACACGTTAATGAAAACAGAACATAAAAATTTCAGTTAGGAGTTCAAATTTCATACTGCAATTGATCTTTAATAAACTACCTTTATGGCTCAGTGCCAGTGGCTCAAGCGGCTAGGGCACCAACCACATACACCTGAGCTGGCAGGTTTGAATCCAGCCCAGGCCCACCAAACAATGATGGCTGCAACCAAAAGATAGCCAGGCGTTGTGGTGGGTGCCCATAGTCCCAGCTACTTGGGAGGCTGAGGCAGGAGAATCTCTTGAGCCCAGGAGTTGAAGGTTGCTTTGTCTACCCAAGGCGAAAGATTGAGACTCTATCTCAAAAAAAAAAAAAAAAAAAAGGAAAGAAAAGAAAAGAAACTACCTTCACAAATACACCATTTTGGGCTCAGCACCCATAGCTCAAGTGGTTAGGGCACTGGTCAAATACACCAGGTCTGGTGGGTTCAAACCTAGGCCAGGGCCTGCTAAACAATGACAACTAGACAACTACAACAACAACAACAAAAAATAGCCGTGCATTATGGCAGGTGCCTGTAGTCCCAGCTACATGGAAGGATAAGGCAAAAGAATCGCTTAAGCCCAAGAGTTTGAGGTTGCTGTGAGCTATGACATCACAGCACTCTACCAAGAGCAACAGAGTAAGATTCTGTCTCAAAAAAAAAATAAAAATGAAAAAAATACACCATTTTGGCCAGGTATGCCTATAATCCTAGCACTCTGGGAGGCTGAGGCAGGTGGATTGATTGAGCTTAGGAGTTGAAGATCAGCCTACTAAAGAGTGAGACCCTGTCTCTACTAAAAATAGAAAAACTATTGTGTTGTTGCCGGCCCCTGTAGTCCTAGCTACTTGGGAGACTGAGGCAAGAGGATCACTTAACCCCAGGAGTTTGAGCTTTCTGTAAATTATGATAATGCCATAGCACTCTTGCCTGAGGCAACAGAGTGAGACTCTGTCTCAAAAAAAAAAAAGAATACACCATCCTGATCCTTTGACGGTTTCACAGGTATAATACATGTGTTGTTTACTGTTATGTCAACTATAACCAAGCAGAACAATTTTTAAAAATAAAAAAATCACCTGGTAAGTTTCAGTGTAGCAATAAAAAATATCCATCTTTACCTGAAAAGTCTTCTAAAATACTCTGGCTTTTTCCTTTTTTGTTAGTTTCAGATTAATATGAGGGTACATATGATTAGGTTATATTGTTATATTGCCAAGTTCCACTTGTAGCTGTGACCTTCACCCAGGAAGTGTGCCTTTACCTGTACAGTGGACACATTAGGGTGGGAATTTACCAAACTCCCTCTCCCCCTTCCCAATTCTTGAATTTAAACAAGTTTTTCTCTCATGTGTGTACACTTGTTAATCTACAAATTTCAATTTAGCACTGAGTATATGTGATGTTTGTTTTTCTATTCTTGTGATACACAAGGAGTATTCTCCAAATCCATCCAAGCTATTAAAAAAGATACAAAATATTTTGCATATGCTTCAAGCAAAACAAATACCATAATGGAGTAAATGCAAAAGCAGATATGAGAATTCAGCAGTTTTCTATTAAGCTAGATATGAAAAATATTAGCAAAAATACCACTCTTATTTTTGTTTTAGAGGTCAGATATTGTCACTAAAATGTCATTTATAACACGTGATGGATTTTTTATTGGATTCTTGTTATTTTGTTTTGTTTTGTTTTGTTTGTTGCCAGGGCTAGAATGCCATCGTATTAGCATAGCGAATAGCAACGTCAAACTCCTGGGTTCAAGTGATCCTCCTGTTTCAGCCTCCCAAGCTGCATGCCACAATCCCCAGCCTTTTTTTTTTTTTTTTTTGTAGTTTTTTGGCCAGAGACTGGGTTTGAACCCACCACCTCTGGCATATGGGGCCAGCGCCCTACTCGTTTGAGCCACAGGCGCTGACCCCCAGCTTTTTTTTTCTTTAGACACAAGAATCTTACTCTGTCACCCAGGCTGGAGCACAGTGCAAATCTGAACACCTGTGCTCAAATAACCATCCCACCTCAGCCGCCTCAGTAGCTAGGACTACTACAGCACACGACCCCACCAACCAATTTTTTTTTTATTTTTTGTAAAGATTTCCAATTTCACTATGTTGCTCCAACTTGAACTCCTAGCCTCAAGCAATTTTACCACCTTAAACACCCAAAACCCTGGGATTACAGGTGTGAACTACCTTGCCAAGCCCATTATTGTTATTTTTAAGTAAATTTTTTTTTTTTTGCAGTTTTTGGCCAAGGTTGGGTTTGAACCCACCACCTCCGGCATATGGGGCTAGCACCCTACTCCTTTGAGCCACAGGCGCCACCCAAAAGTAAATTTTTTTAAGTTTTTCACTTTTAGTGTCTAATTTGCTAATTATTGATATATAAACCACCTAAATAAAAGTTATTTAGGGATAACAATCATTTTGAAAAGGGCCAGGTGCAAGTGGCTCAGGCCTGTAATCCCACCAATTCAGGAGGCTGAGGCAAGAAGGTCACTTGAGGCCAGGAGTTCAAGTGGACAAGACAAGACCCCTGCCTCTATAAAATATTTAAAAGTTAGGCATGGTAGCACATGCCTACAGAAGGAGGCTGAGGCAAGAGGTCACCTGAGACCTGGGGTTAGAGGCTGCAGTGAGCTATGATGGAGCCTCTGTACTCCCCCTACCTGGGGGACAGAAGGAGACCATGTCTCTATTTTAAGAAAAAAAAAAAAAAGGGCAGTGCCTGTGACTCAAGGAGTAGGGCACTGACCCGATACACTGGGTGTGGCAGGTTCAAGCCCGGCCACAGCCAAAAACTACAAAAAAAAAGAAAAGAAAAGAAAAGAAAAAAATTTGAAAAGTATGAAGAGGGCCAGGCTCAGTGGCTCACGCCTATAATCCTAGCACTCTGGGAGGCCAAGGTAGTTGCTTGAGCTCACCAGCTCAAGACCAGACTGAATGAGACTGAGACCTTGTCTCTAAAAATAGCCAGGCATTGTGGTGGGAACCTGTGGTCCCAGCTACTTGGGAGGCTGAGGCGAGAGAATCACTTTGAACCCAAGAGTTTGAGGTTGCTATGAGCTATGACATCATGACACTCTAACAAGGGCAGCAAAGCCAGACTCTATCTCAAAAAAAAAAAAAAAAAAAAAAAAGAAAAGAAAAGAAAAGAAAATTATGAAGACATTCTGAGACTGAGAAGTTTGAAAGTAACTGCTGGAGATCAAACAATATGCTGTTTGCTATGCAATTCTAGGTTATCTTACCTAATGTATGCATCATAACTATCTTCCTCTGAAGAACCAGAGTAAGGAATGGCACAAAAAGGGGTATTATAGGCAAAATAATGACTAGGTTATAATATGAAAAAATCTTTGATGATTAAATGTGTTACATACCAAAAGACAAAGTATCAAACAATTATACAATAAGCTATTATTTGCTGCAAACAGGGAGGAAATGATGTATTTATATATGCATAAACAAATTCTGGACGGACATTTTAAAAACTGATAAAAGTGGGCAGTGCCTGTGGCTCAAAGGGGTAGGGCGCCAGTCCCACATGCCGAAGGTGGTGGGTTCAAACCAAGCCCCAGCCAAAAACTGCAAAAAAAAAAAAAAAAATTAAAAATTAAAAATAAAATAAAAATATTCAATTTTTTAAAAACTGATAAAAGCAACTACCTATAAAAGGAATATGTTTGAATTTTTTTTTCATTTTCTTTTTTTTTTTTTTTTTGAGACAGAGTCTCACTTTGTGGCCCTTGGTAGAGTGCTGTAGCATCATAGCTCACAGCAACCTCCAATTCCTGGGCTTAAATGATTCTCTTGCCTCAGCGTCTCCAGTACCTGGGCCTACAGGCGCCTGCCACAACATCCAGCTTTTTTTGTTTATAGAGATGAGGTCTCACTCTGGCTCAGGCTGGTCTCAAACTCCTGAGCTCAGGGCAATCCACCCACCTTGCCTTTCAGGATGCTAGGATTACAGGCATGAGCCACTGCACCCAGCCCTATACAGGGAATATGGAATACATAGAATGGTATAGAAACGAGACCTCTTAAGGAACACCTTTGATTTTTAAAACATAAGAATGTATTCAAATTTTTCAATTAAAAAAAAATGGGGGGAGGGGCAGCGCCTGTGGCTCAAGGAGTACGGCACCGGCCCCATATATGGTGGGTTCAAACCCAGCCCTGGCCAAAAACTGCAAAAAAACAGAAAAAAAAAAAAAAATTTTTTTTTTTTTTTTTTGAGAGAGTCTCACTTTGTCCCCCTTGGTATGGTATCAGCTCACAGCAACCTCAAACTCTTGGGTTCAGGCAATCCTCTTGCCTCAGCCTCCCAAGTAGCTGGGACTACAAATGCACGCCACAACACTCAGCTATTTTTTATAGATGGGGTCTCACTCTTGCTGATTTCGAACCTGTGAGCTCAGGCAATCCAGCCACTCAGCCTCCCAGAGTACTAGGATTACAGGCATGAGCCACTGTGCCTGACTAATTTAAAATTTAAAAGAAAATAATTCACTAAACCATATTAAGCCACAATTCAAATGTATTTTCAATTTATAAGGTGTTCTGATCTCAGAAGAACTCAAAAAATCTTACTTTTTCCCTCCTCCAAGGCAAAACATCGTTGCTAGCAACTAAATAATCATGGCAAAAGAGTAAGCACTGGCTAATTTAATTTCTAAGACACAGGAGGGAAATGTTTTCTTAAACCTATAAATAAATCTGTCATCTGAAAAACACAAAATAGTAATGAGTAAAGTTATTCAAAATAACTTTATTATTAAGAAAGAATAAGAAATATGAAAACAGAGAGGTAAAACCAACAATTAACTTTTACTTTGAGCCATCAGTCATAAGTAGCTTAACCTCTGCTTGCATCTCAGATGAGAATTCTGTAACAAAAAAAGTTTAACTTTTTCTTAAGACTAGGAGCTTAATAAAAATTCTTAAATTACTTCTGCTACCCTTCCTAACAGTCTAAAACAAAAAGGTACATTTCTTTCCAGATGATTAGTTACTCGCCACAATTTTTTTTTAATTAAATCATACCTGTGCGTATTATTGCAATCATGGGGCACAATGTGCTGGTTTTCTATACAATTTGAAATGTTTTCATCAAACTGGTTAACATAGCCTTCACAGCATTTTCTTAGTTATTGTGTTAAGACATTTATAGTCTACACCTAGTAAATTTCACAAGTACCCTTGTAAAATGCACCAGTGACTCTCCCTCCATCCATTCTCCCCCCTCCCCTCCCCTTTCCCCTTCTTCTTGGGCTATAATCAGGTTATAGCTTTTATATGAAAGCTATAAATTTGTTTCATAGTAAGACTGAGTACACTGGATGCTTTTTCTTCCGTTCTTGAGACTCTGCTAAGAAGAATATGTTCCAGCTCCATCCATGTAAATATGTAAGAGGTAAAGTCTCCATCTTTCTTTAAGGCTGCATAATATTCCATGGTGTGCATATACCACAGTTAATCCATTCATGGGATGATGGGCACTTGGGCGTCTTCCGTGACTTAGCAATTACGAATTGGGCTGCAATAAACGTTCTGGTACAAATATCTTTGTTGTAATGTGATTTTTGGTCTTCTGGATTTATACCTAGTAGAGGAATTGCAGGATCAAATGGCAAGTCTATTTTTAGTTCTCTAAGTGTTCTCCAAACATCTTTCCAAAAGGAACATATTAGTTTGCATTCCCACCAGTAGTGTAGAAGTGTTCCCCTTTCTCCACATCCAGGCTAGCATCTCTGGTTTTGGGATTTCCTGATATGGGCTAATCTTACTGAAGTTAGATGATATCTCAAAGTAGTTTTGATTTGCATTTCTCTGATGATTAATGATAATGAGCATTTTTTCATATGTCTGTAGGCCATGAGCCTGTCTTCTTCAGAGAAGTTTCTCTTTAATTCCCTTGACCACCCTGAGATGGGATCACTTGTTCTTTTCTTGCTAATACGTTTGAGTTCTCTATGGATTCTGGTTATTAAACCTTTGTTGGAGACATAACCTGCAAATATCTTCTCCCATTCTGAGGGCTGTCTGCTTGCTTTGCTTACTGTGTTCTTAGCTGTGCAGAAGCTTTTTAGTTTGATCAGGTCCCAGTAGTGTATTTTTGATGTTGCTTCAATTGCCCGGGGGGTCCTCCTCATAAAATTTTTGGCAGGCCGATTTCAAGAGTTTTCCCTGTTCTTCTTGTATTTTTATAATTTCCTGTCTTATGTTTAAATCTTTAATCCAGTGAGAGTCTATCTTAGTTAATGGTGAAAGGTGTGGGTCCAGTTTCAGTCTTCTACAAGTCGCTATCCAGTTCACCCAGCACCATTTGTTAAATAGGGAATCTTTCCCCACTGAATGTTTTTAATTGGCTTGACAAGGATCAAATAATGGTAAGTAGCTGGGTTCATCTCTTGGTTCTCTATACTGTTCCATACATCCATCTCTTTTTTTGTGCCAGTATCATGTTGTTTTGATCACTATCAATTTATAGTATAGTCTGAGGTCTGGTAGCATAACTCCTCCTGCTTTGTTTTTATTTCTGAGTAATGTCTTGGCTATTTGAGGTTTCTTCGATTCCATATAAAACAAATTATTATTTTTTCTAAATCTTTAAAGTACGACAGTGGAGCTTTTTTTTTTTTTGGAGACAGAGTCTCAAGCTATCCCCCTGGGTAGAGTGCCATGGCATCATAGCTCACAGCAACCTCCAACTCCTGGGCTCAAGCAAGTCTCCTGCCTCCGCCTCCTAAGTAGCTGGGACCACAGGCACCCACCACAAGGCCCGGCCATTTTTTGGTTGCAGCCATCATTGTTGTTTGGCGGGCCTGGGCTGGGGATTCGAACCCGCCACCTTAGGTGTACGTGGCTGGCGCCTTAGCCGATTGAGACAGTGGAGCTTTAATAGGGATTGCATTAAAATTGTATATTGCTGTGGGTAGTATGGACATTTTAATAATGTTGATTCTTCCCAGCCATGAGCATGGTATGTTTTTCCATTTGTTAAAATCTTCAACAGAGTCTCGCTTTGTCAGTCTCGCTTTGTCACTCTCAGTGGAATGCCATGGCATCACAGTTCACAGCAATCTCAAACTCTTGGGCTCAAGCAAGTCTCTTGCCTCAGCCTCCCAAGTAGCTGGGACTACAGGCACTTGCCACAATGCCCAGCTATTTTTTTTGTTTGTTTGTTTAGCAGACCTGGGCTGGGTTCAAACCCACCAGCCCTGGAGCATGTGACCAACACCCTAACCACTGTGCTATGGGCACCCAGCCTCTTCACAATTTCTGAGACAGAGCCTCAAGCTGTCACCCTGGGTAGAGTGCCGTGGCATCACAGGTCACAAGCAACCCCCAACTCCTTGGCTTAAGCAATTATCTTGCCTCAGCCTCTCAAGTAGCTGGGACTACAGTCACCTGCCACAACGCCCTGCTATTTTTTGGTTGTGGTTGTCACAATCATTTGGCAGGCCCTGGGTGGATTCAAACCTGCCACCTCTGGTGTATGCGGCTGGCACCTTAGCCACTTGAGCTACAGGTGCCAAGCCCCTCTCTACAATTTCTAACAGAGTTCTCAAGCCAATCTCCTACATCAGGGTTGAACAAACAGCCCATGTCTGGCTCACCACCTTTTTTTTGGTAAATCAAGTTTTATTAAAACACAGCCACACTTACTTATTCACATATTCCCTATAGTTGCTTTCACTATACAAGGGCAGAGTTGACTAGTTGCAACAGCATAGATCATATCGCCCACAAGACCTAAGATACTATCTGATCCTTTACAGAAAAAGCCTAAGACCTCGGTACAGGTTATTAAATTGAGCAGAAGATAAGATGCAAACCCCACTACAGGAGATCATATCACCACTTAGGGTGCACGTTATACCTCGTTTAGAGATTCATACTAGGGCTTTCCCGCTCACTGTTCAGTCATGACTCATCAAGATTAATTTTTTTTTTTTAATCAAAGAAAGAACAGCAAGAAATAACAGGAAGCAGAAAGAAGACTACTTATGTTTCCCTAGAAAAATTCCAGGCTTCGGGCAGCACCTGTGGCTCAAAGGAGTAAGGCACTGGCCCCATATGCTAGAGGTGGAGGGTTCAAACCCAGCCCTGGCCAAAAACTGCAAAAAAAAAAAAAAAAAAAAAAATTCCAGGCTTCGATCATGATACTACCTCATCTTCAGAAAATAAAAAGAATGGTATTGGCTGGGCACAGTGGCCCATGCCTATCTGTAATACTACCTTTCTAGAAGCCCAAGGCAGAAGGATCTCTTGAGCTCAGAGACACTGAGCAAGACCAAAACCCCATCCATACTAAAAATACAAAAAATTAGCTGAGTATGGTGGCCCGAGCCTATCGTCCCAGCCACTACTGTGCAGGGGTCCTCAAACTGCTGCCTGCCTAGTACATTTATCCGGCCCACTGGGTGTTTTTCCCACCACTGCCTGTCCTGCTTAGCAGCCAACTCGTCCCAGGGCCCGCAGTCTGGCCCTCCAACAGTCTGAGAGACAGTGAACTGGCCCCCTGTTTTAAAAGTTTGAGGACCCCTGCAAAACGAGGAAAGAGGAATGGTTGAACCCAAAAGTTTGAGGTTGCTATAGGCTAGGCTGAAACCATGGCACTCTACCCAGAACAACAGAGAGAGATTTTGTCCCAAAAAATGTATGTGGGCTTGGCGCCTGTGGCTCAAGTGGCTAAGGTGCCAGCCAGTCACATACATCTAAGGTGGCGGGTTTAAATCCACCCTGGGCCTGCCAAACAACAATGACGGTTGCAACCAAAAAATAGCCGGGCATTGTGGCGGGCACCTGTGGTCCCAGGTACTTGGGAGGCGGAGGCAGGAGACTCGCTTGAGCCCAGGAGTTGGAGGTTGCTGTGAGCTGTGATGCCATAGCACTCTACCCAGGGGGACAGCTTGAGGCTATGTCTCCAAAAAAAAAAAAAAATGTGTGTGGGTGTGTGTGCATGTGTATGTATATAAAACCCCAAAGATATGGCTTGGCACTGATAGCATAGTGGTTATGGAGTCCGGCCACATGCACCAACACTGTTGGGTTCAAATCCACCCCAGGCCAGCTAACAATGACAACTGCAACAAGAAAATAGCCAGGCACGGTGGTGGACATCTGTAGTCCCAGCTACTCGAGAGACTGAGGCAAGAGAATCACCTAAACCCAAGAATTGGAGGTTGCTGTGAATTATGACACTACAGCACTCTACCAAGGGCAACAAAGTAAGACTCTGTCTCAAAAATAAATAAATAAATAAATAAAAGGAGGCTCAGCACCCATGACAGTGGTTATAGCGCCAGCCACATGCACCTAGGCTGGCAGGTTCAAGCCTAGCCCAGGCCAGCTAAACAACAATGACAAATGCAACAAAAAATAACAGGGTGTTGCAGCAGGTACCTGTAGTCCCAACTACTTGGGAGGCTGAGGCAAGAGAATCACTTAAGCCCAAAAGTTGGAGGTTGCTGTGAGCTATGATGCCACCACAGCACTCTACCAAGGGTGACATGATGAGACTCTGTCTCAAAAAAAAGGGGGGGGGATTAACTAGATTTGCTGGCCTATACTTATAGTCCCAGCTACCTGGGATGCTGAAACAAGAGAATTAATTGCTTGAGGCTAGGAGTTTGAGCCAAGCTATGATAACCACACTATAGCCCTAGAGAAAGAACAAGACCCTGTCTCAAAATAAATAAATAAATAAAAGGAAAACTAAAAGACAAAATAGACAAATCCACAATTACAGTAGGAAATTTCAATATCACTCTTAGGAATTGATAGAAATACTAAAAAGAAAATCAGTAGGAATTCAGGAGATTTAAATACAATAATCTAACTTAATATAATTAAGTTAATAACGCATTCTATCCCACTATTACAAAAAACATACTTTTTGTTTTGTTTTGAGACAGTCTCACTTTGTGGCCCTGGGTCGAGTGTTGAGGCATCATAGCTCACAGCAACCTTGAACTCTTGGTTTCAAGTGATCCACCTACCTCAGCCTCCTGAGTAGCTGGGACTACAGGCACCCACAACACCTGGCTATTTGTTTTAGAGATGGGGTCTCACTCTTGCTCAGGCTGGTCACAAACTCTTTATATCTTTTTTCAATGAACATGGAACATTCACCAAAACAGACCACATAATAAGACACTAAATAAGTCCACTCTGACTTGTCAGGGCTCAGGGAGAAAAACAGATATAATATTTCCTAAACTTATTTTACCATAAACCCTATCTGGAGTTTATGGGATGCAAAAGGCATCTCCAGGAACGACTGTTTCTCAGAACACTTTGGGAAAAACTATCCTATGCATTTCTGACATCTCTTCCTTTCTCTCCTTCTGTGACTAACAAAATGAGAGAATCAATAAAAAATTTTCTTTTCTGTCTCGGCACCCGTAGCACAATGTTTACAGTGCGGGTTCAAACCAGGCCCCAGCCAGCTAAACAACAATGACAACTGCAACAAAAAATAGCTGGGCACTGTGGCAGGCACCTGCAGTCCCAGTTACTTGGAAGGCTGAAGCAAGAGAATCACTTAAGCCCAAGAGTTGGAGGTTGCTATGAGCTATGACACAACGGCACTCTACCTAGAGTGACATAACAAGACTCTGTCTCAAAAAATAATAATGATTATTTGCAATTTTTTGGTAGAACTCAAGCAGTTCTCGAGCATGAACTTTGTAGATGACAGCATCATGTCAAAATGTCATGTAAAATAAACATACGGACGCTCTTGATATTTGTACACACATGTGGCTTCAGTTTACAATAGGGTGTGGCTTTCAGTGCATTATCTTCTAAGCACAGACAGTTGAATTGACACCATCAGATATTAACATGTGTTCCTAATGACTTGGTGAAGCAGCTATTATCAATATTTCAACCTACCATTGAAATGTTTGGCATTTAATGTTATTTAGAAGTCAGTTAAGCATTCTTATTTGATTTTTTTTTTTTTTTGAGACAGAGTCTCACTCTGTGTCCTGGATACAGTGTCACAGCATCATAGCTCACAGCAAACGCAAACTCTTATGCTCAAGCAAGCCCCCGTGCCCTTGTCTCAGCCTCCCCAGTAGCCAGGACTACAGGCATCCACCACAATGACAGACAGGGTCTCGCTTTTTCTCAGGCTGGTCTCCAATTCCTGAGCTCAGGGTATCCACCCACCTTAACCTCCCAGAGTGCTAGGATTAACAGGAGTGAGCTACCTTGCCCAGCCTGCTTATTTTTTAAGGGTACTTTCATAATTCAGGAGTGCCTCACACATCACTTGCTATGTGCTTTAAAAGCGACCCTCTGTGAAGGTTATGTTGTTTAGTAGGATGTAAGCACTCCAATTTGTACAAATAATCAACACATTGAATCCCATAATGACATAAATGTATTTATGATCTATGTACAAATGACTTAATAAAAAAATAAATAAATAAAAGTCACCCTCTATCTCACCCTGCATTTGCAGAAAAGATATTGAAGGGCCTAAAACTTGCTTTCAATTTTCCTGTCAATTAATTTTCTTAATAAAAATATAGTCCTTTACCTATTATTTTATGTTGCCCATTTTTTACCTTTATAATTTAAACATCATTTTAAAAAAGACATTACTTAAACATGTACATTTTCTGTATTAGTGATCACAAACTCAGGACCTGCTCAATGATTTTAAAGGACCCTCTGAACAGGCCACTGTATAATTAGGATTATTACATGAGGACTTTTTGCTTATCTGTGGTGGCAGATATCACAAAAGTTAAGCACAGACTTTTTTTTTGCTCATCAGCTTTTGTTAGTGTTTCTGTACTTGTTGTGTGGCCCAAACAACTCTTCTTTCCAGGTAGCCCAGAGAAGCCAAAAGGTTGGACAACCCTGCTGCCTCACAATACAACTCATTCTCCTCCTCATAAGGTATCTAATTTGTATTTCTTACAAGGTCTCCTTAATTCACTGACTCCTCAGTCAGTGAACCTCATTTTTCAAGCTATTCTCACTCCCATGGTGATTTCATCTAGACCAGCTGTTCGCAACCTGTGGGTCATGACCCACAGGAACTGTATTAAAGGGCTGCAGCATCAGGAAGGTTGAGAACCATTGATCTAGACACTTAGCTTTAAATATTACCTATGGGCTGGGCTCAGTGGCTCACACCTGTAACCCTAACACTCTGGGAGGCCAAGACAGGGATCACCTGAGCTTAGGAGACCAGCCTGCTTAAGAGCAGGATCCCATCTCTAAAAATATATGGGCATCGTATGTGGTGCCTTTAGTCCCAGCTACTTGGGAGGATAAGGCAAGGAGGTCACTCCAGCCTAAGAGTTTGAGGTTGCTGTGAGCTATAACCTCATATCACTCTACCCAGGGCAGACTGAGACTTTGTCTCAAAAAAAAAAAAAAAAAAAAGAAAGAAAGAAAAGTCACCTATGTAGGCTCAGCACCTGTGGCTCAAGTGGCTAAGGCACTGGCCACATACACCTAAGGTGACGGGTTCGAATCCAGCCTGGTCCTGCCAAACAACAATGACGGCTACAACCAAAAACAGTCGGGCGTTGTGGCGGGCACCTATGGTTCCAGCTACTTGGGAGGCGGAGGCAGAAGACTCACTTGAGCCCAGGAGTTAGAGGTTGTTGTGAACTGTGATGCCACGGCCCTCTATCTAGGGGGGACAGCTAAAGGCTCTGTCTCAAAAAAAAAAAAAAAAAAGAAAGAAAGAAAAATCACCTATGTAATGATAAATTCTAACTTTAAATCTCCAATCTAGACCTTTCTTAAACTTCAGACCTATATGCTTGACTGTGTAGTAAACATCTGAAATGTAACAACCAA
>CAUYQV010116543.1:0-19189 GCA_963574575.1 Galagoides demidoff
GGGCGCCTGTGGTCCCAGCTACTTGGGAGGCGGAGGCAGGAGACTCGCTTGAGCCCAGGAGTTGGAGGTTGCTATGAGCTGTGATGCCATGGCACTCTACCCAGGGGGATAGCTTGAGGCTCCGTCTCAAAAAAAAAAATGTATTTGCTATTTGAGGCTTTTTATGATTCCATATAAAATGAAGTACTATTTTTTCAAGTTCTTTAAAGTATAACAATGGTGCTTTAATAGGGATTGCATTAAATCTGTAGATTGCTTTGGGTAGTATGGACATTTTAATAATGTTGATTCTTCCCAGCCCTGAGTATGGTATGTTTTTCCACTTGTTAACATCTTCAGTTATTTCTTTTCTCAGAGATTCATAATTCTCCTTATAGAGATGTTTCACATCCTTTGTTAGGTAAATTCCCAGATATTTCATCTTCTTTGGCATTATTGTGAAAGGAATAGAGTCCTTGATTGTTTTTTCAGCTTCACTATTGTTGGCGTATATAAAAGCTACTGACTAGTAAATATTGATTTTATATCCTGAGACTCTGATGTATTCCTTGATCACTTCTAAGGGATTTTAAGTTGAGTCCCTGGGATTTTCCAGGTAGAGGACCATATTGTCAGCAAAGAGTAAGAGTTTGATCTCCTCTGATCCTATTTTTATACCCTTGATCACCTTCTCTTGCCTGATTGTGAAGGCTAAGACTTCCATTACTATGTTGAATAGCAGTGGAGACAGTGGGCATCCTTGCTTTGTTCCTGATCTGAGTGGAAATGTTTTCAATTTTACACCATTCAATATGATATTGGCTGTGGGTTTGCTGTAGATAACCTTGATCACTTTAAGAAATGTCCCTTCTATGCCTATTTTCTTAAGAATCTGATCATGAAAGAATGCTGCATATTATCAAAGGTTTTTTCTGTGTCAATTGAGAGAATCACATGGTCTTTGTTTTTTATTTCATTGATGTGATGTATTATATTTATAGATTTGTGTATGTTCAACCAACCCTGTAATCCTGGAACAAACCCAACTTGATCATGGTGTATAATTTTTTTGATGTGCTGTTAAATTCTGTTTCCTAAGATCTTATTTAATATTTTTGCATTGATATTCAATAATGATATTGGTCTATAATTTTATTTTCTTGTTGGATCCTTTCCTGTTTGGGGGATCAGGGTGATATTTGCTTCATAGAATGTGTTGGGAAGTATTCCTTCTTTTTCTATGCTTTGGAAAACATTATATAATATAGGTCCTAGTTCCTCTTGAAAGGTTTGATAGAGTTCGGATATGAAGCCATCTGGTCCTGGACTTTTCTTTTTAGGGAGATTTCATATTGTTGATGCTATTTCAGTGGTTGATATAGGTCTATTCAAGATTTCTAATTCTATCTGGTTGAGTCTAGGAAGGTGATGTGCTTCCAGGTATTTGTCCATTTCCTTCAGATTTTCATATTTCTGGGAAGACAGATTTTTGTAGTAACCATTGAGGATTTTTTGAATTTCTTTTTTTTTTCTGACTAGATGCACAAAGCTTTATTTCCATTTGGTCCAAGGCTTGGAAGCAGATTACAAGATGTTTAAAAAACTGCCTTGTGGCTAGAGGAAGAGGCTCTGGCAGAAGCCCTTGATAGTTTGAAAAGAGCTCCTCAGAGGTCACATGGTCTCCGTAGGCTTTTAGTCGTGCTTGAGAATGAGCCTTTCGAAGAGATACTCACCAGCCCAGCCAGGGGGCCAGACAGCCTGTGGAGGTTGGTCAGGTGGTCGCCCATCTTCTTGAGGAATTTTACTTCCTCATCTAGGAAGTGACTCTCCAGGAAGTCACAGAGATGAGGGTCTGTGTGGGCAGAACCCAGGGCATGAAGATCCAAAAGAACCTGGTTCAGGCTCTTCTCCAGGGCCAAGGCGGCTTCCATTGCATCCAGGATTGAACCCCATTCATCTTGAGATGGCTTCTGCATGTCCAGGAAGAGAGCGCGGCCGCCACACTGGTTTTGCATCTTCAAGAGATGCTCAGAGCCCTCGCGTTTCTCCTCTGCAGAAGAAGTAGCCCACGCCTTTCAGAGCCACTTTGTCACGGTCAAAATAGTAGCCCAGAGAGAGGTTAAGTGTAGGAGGCCGACAGATGCAAACTGATCAGGCAGTTGATGGCTGCCTCCACATTGATGGAATAATTTTGACAAATCTGGGAGCTCATGGTTGATCAGTAGTAAGGAACTAACCACAAAAAAAAAAAAAAAACGGTGTTAGCTGGCTCCAGAAGCAGGAGATGGCCATGAAGATGGTCCCAGAGATCGCAAGTGGAAAAGAATGAGACTGGAAAATTGCCAAAGGCTGGAAAAAAGAGAGTCCCCAGGTCTGTTCCGTCCAAACACTGTTGAAGCAAGACACAGATCCAAGGGACCACCTCACGTGCTACCCATTTCTGCTTATTAAAAAGACCCCTGGATCTGTTTCATCCCAGAAACAGGGGTACTTTCTGGTAACGTAAGTGATATTGGCTTTCCAGTTTTTTGTCAAGCTCTATAGGTATTTTTTTTTTTTTTTTTTTTTTGAGACAGAGTCTTACTTTCTTGCCCTCAGTAGAGTGCTATGGTGTCAAAGCTCATAGCAACCTCAAACTCTTGGGCTTAAGTGATTCTCTTGCCTTAGCCTTCCAAGTAGCCAGAGCTACAATGCCCAATTTTTTGCCTGCAGTTGTCATTCTTGTTTGGCAGGCCTGGGCTGGATTCAAACCTGCCAGCTCCACTGTATATGGCTGGCGCCCTAGTCACTAAGCTATAGGCACTAAGCTGTTTGGTTACATTTTTAAAAGAAAAATGAAGAGGATGTAAGAAGCAAAATAGGTGATATAATAGGCACACCTCCTGGGTAAAGGGCACAACCAGAAATTGAACTCTACCTAACAAACACAAACAATGTAACCTAATCATCTGAACCCTTAGGTTAATCTATTTAAAAAAAAAAAAAAAAAAGACCAAAGAAAAAGAAAAGCAGTAAATAATAACATGGGTCATACAACTCCACGACAAAACACGGGGATGACATTAGTCTGAGGATGTTGATCGACAGAACAAAGCCAGACTGTGGCCTGACACTGGGTCCCACCATCTATCAAGCTCTGTCAGTGTGTCTTCTCATAACCCCTTTATATGCCCATGTGCTAAGGACAATTAGTCTCTGCCCTGGCTTCCCACCTTCAGGCCCCTCTACCCCAACTGCTCTTCCTCTTACTCTGCCTGTGACAATGCCATGCCCAACAGCCAAGACCCACTCAAGGCCCAGAGCTTCTGCCAAAATTTTCCCCATTGACCTCCAATGAGGTCACACAGGGTACTCTGCTCTCTCTCCCACAGAACCACATGCTAGAGAATTCTGGCCCTGCCCTGAGGGTCCATTCTACAGTGTGTTCTGACACAGTGGAGACTGTGCTTCTCTCATATCTGTACAGGTCAGAAGGATGACAAGTCAGACCGGGCATGAATGGATATATTTGCTTATTCACTTACCGAGCACCTGCTCTGTGCAGGGCTGGGGTTTACTCTCTGCATATCCCTGGGCATGGTGACATCATTACACTTGTGTGGAATACCGCAGGCTCTCAGAAAGAGAATACCCAAATTACCAGGGCTTAAATCAATATGGCTCTATGATGGTCATACAGGGAGATGTCTGGAGGCAGGCAAGGGCTGGTGCTCTCTCTGCTCTTAGCTGACTGGCTTTGGTCCCCACGCTCATGCCTTCAAATATCATGTTCAAGTTCAAAGCAATAAGAGTAAAAGAAAAATTCAATGCCAGACTTGATCTTTTCCCAGAGATCCTGTGGACATTCCATTGGCTGGCTCAGTTCTCATGGTCTTCCTCCATCCCAAGTGCAAAGGAACATGGAAAAGGAATTATTCTCATTCTTATCTGTGGTGAGATAACTGCAGCTCTTCCTCCAAATGAACATTCTATTTATTACTAAGGAACAAGCAAGTAATAGGTATTGAGAAGGTAACTAAGGGAACCAGTACAGCACCCATTCTGAGGACGATAATCCTGAGGCTGAGAGATGAGAAGGACCTCACATAGGGAAATGAAAGTCTTTTGCTGCTCCCTTTTTCTTTCTTTCTTTTTTTTTGAGACAGAGCCTCAAGCTATCCCCCTGGGTAGAGTGCCGTGACATCACAGCTCACAGCAACCTCCAACTCCTGGGCTCAAGCGAGTCTCACGCCTTTGCCTCCCAAGTAGCTGGGACCACAGGCGCCTGCCACAACACCTGGCCATTTTTTGGTTGCAGCCATCATTGTTGTTTGGCGGCCCGGGTTGGGGATTTAAACCCTCCACCTTAGGTGTATGTGGCTGGCGCCTTAGCCAATTGAGCCACAGGCGCCGAGCCGCTCCCCCCTTTTTCAAGGAATAACAGTCTCACTCTGTTGCCCAGATTGGAATGCAGTAGCATGATTATAGTTTGTTCTAACATCAAACCCCCTGGCCTCAAGCACTGCTCCTGACTTGGCCTCCCAAGTAGCTAGGATCCACCAGTACAAGCCACCACACCCTGCCAAGTTTTTTATTTTCAGTAGAGACAGGGTCTTTGTTGCCCAGGCTCAAACTCAAGGCCTCAAGGGATCCTCCCATCTCCACTTCCCAAAGTACTGGATTACAGGCATGAACCACCATACCTGATCCCATTTATCTTCTTATTCATGGGCCGTAAGTGCAATTTTTCTACATTGATATATTGTGTTGTGGTGACATCAGAGCCTTTAGTACATATATCACTAAAGCAAGGCACACTGTACCCGCCGAGCAATCTCCCATCATCCACCCTCCTCCCACTCCCTCTAATCCTCAAGTCCACTGCCTACTTTAAGGGAACTAGAATTCTAACTGGATCTCTTAATGCCAGGGATGGCAATTTCCTACTACTTCACTGACTTTCATCTTACTATCTGGGCCCCAAAAAGTCCAAAAAGGAATTATTCATATCATTCATTCATACACTCATTCAAGAAAACTACCGGCTCACACCTACATTTAAGTACTCATGCTAAGCACTGGAGACACGGTGAACAAAGCCAGGGTCTTTCATCAGACCTCCCAGTCTGGGGGATAAGCTGGACAGGGCTGACCAGCATTGAGCAAAATGTATCCTCTAGGTCACTCGGGGCACAGGTATCAGGCCCATAAGAGCTGAGGGACACTTAAACAGAGGGTCAAAGGATGGGAACGTTTGAAAGAGGCGCATCCAACAGTAAGTACAGAGACTCTACTGACACCCTGGGCTTTGTCCCCAGCACTCCGTATGTCAACTCACTCAATCCTCCACATAACCCGGCATCACAAATGCTATTTCCAGTCTTCTATGTATACCTGGAGAAACTGAAACACAGAGAAGCTAAGAACCAGACTAAGGTTACACAGCTAAGTAGTCTGAACACAGGCAGCCTGACCCCAGAGGCATACCCTTGACTACTCTACCATCCTGCTGGGGGCAGCACGGAGACAGAGGCAATAAGTTGCAAGTCACCACCAGCATGCAAACAGATGGCCCTCTGTTGGGGATGTTGAGTACCAGACAGGAAATGGAACAGAGGGACTCTTCCTTATTCTCAAGCCTGGTAAGCATCTGATGCTCTATGAGTAACGTAGGGGTCAGCTGTAGCCCTGCCACATCCCTGGGTGTTCAGCCCCTCTTACAGACACATTGATATTTTATGTCTTAATGAAACAAAGAGAAGTTCAAACAAACAAACAAACACTGGGCAGCTAGGCATAGTGGCTCACACCTGTGATCCTAACAATTGAGGAGGTTAAGGCAGGAAGATGACTTGAGGCCATGAGTTTGAGATGGGCTTGGATAACACAGTAAGTCCCTCATCCTTACAAAAAGAAAAAAAAAAGAGGGCAGTGCCTATGACTCAGTGAGTAGGGTGCCAGCCCCATATACTGAGGTTGTTGGGTTCAAACCCAGCCCCAGCCAAACTGCAACAAAAAAATAGCTGGGCACTGTGGCAGGCGCCTGTAGTCCCAGCTACTCGGGAGGCTGAGGGAGGAGAATCTCCTGAGCCCAGGAACTGGAGGTTGCTATGAACTGTATGACACCAAGGCACTCTACTGAGGGTGATAAAGTGAGACTTTGTGTCTAAAAAAAAATTTTTTTTAAAGACTGGGAAAATAACCATATTCTAACAAAAAATACGGAGAAGGGCCTATTGGGAAGAAAATTTAGCCTATGTGTACAACAGATACTATCCACCACACTAAAGATAAAACAGTCAAGAACAAAAGGATAAATTGCAAAGTTTTTAAAAGACAGCAAACAAAAAGGAGCTCCTTTTTATGAGTAATGTAACTTACTCTTCTTTTTCCTCTTTGTGCCCCCCAGAGCTGAGTGTAGAGCATTGAGAAACCATGACAGAAAGTCGACTCCATCCCCTAGAAAAGAAGGAAGAGTGGAACACGTTGAAGCTGGAAAGCATCAGAGCAGTGTTTGTTAACCTTTTTTATCTCACAGCACACTTGAACCTATAGTTAAACTTTTGTGCACGCTTAAATTATGTTGTTCAAAAAAAAAAGAGTAAGAAAAAGAATATACTTACTGTGCTTTGAACATCTTTCTTTCTTTTTTTTTTGAGACAGAGACTCAAGCTGTCACCCTGGGTAGAGTGCCATGGCATCAAAGCTCACAGCAACCTCCAACTCCTGGGCTCAAGCGAGTCTCCTGCCTCAGCCTCCCAAGTAGCTGGGACCACAGGCGTCTGCCACAACGCCCAGCTATTTTTTTGGTTGCAGTTGTCATTGTTGTTTTGGCAGGCCCGGGCTGGATTCGAACCTGCCACCTTAGGTGTATGTGGCTGGTGCCTCAGCCACTTGAGCCACAGGCACGGAGCCTGAACATCTTTTGAAAACAATTAAAGATCTTTAAAAAATTTCACAACATACGGGTTGAAAATCACTGCATCAGTGCAACCCAAACCACATGCTGACTGACATGCCTCCACCTTCCTCTCTGGCCACACCACCACATCCCCTGTGCATCCCCATCTGACCACTAAATGCTGGCACACCTCAAGGTCAAGCTCTTACTCTTCCAACCTATACTTTCTCTCCCTAGGCACTGTGATCCAAACTAGGATCTTCAACCATCATATCTACCCCAAACTTGTATTTCATCACCCAGTAATGACCATAACAAAACGAATAATAACCTTTCAATATTCACTTTTCCCAAATAAGCTCAGATTCCCTGCTCCTCTTACAAAGATTCCTATCTTGCAGGCAGGTAACTTTTCCTACCACCATGACTAAAAGGACACCTACAACAAGGGGTTCTGCAAACACACACCAGGGCAACATTGCTGTTGCATGAAAATGTGGCCAAAGAAGCCTGCCAGACCAAGGCTACTTCCTCACCAACTAGGATTCGTTTCTAGTATTTACTTCGCCTTTGCTCACTAAACCAAACTCTCAGACTAAAATGTCTTCCTAAACTTCATTTCCTTAACCTGAAAAGCCTCCAGCAACCTCACAGAATGACTTTTTTCCTTTCATTCCCCTCACACAGAAGGTTTTTATGTGACAATATACTATCACAACAAGAACCTCTTAATAGATCTAAATACTAAGCAACTGACAAGCTGCTAGGTCTCAGAGATGGAGGAAACTATGTCTACATGACAATGTAACTATCATAGCAACAGTGGCTATAAGAAACTTAGTAAGTTTAGTCTTTGGACACTGATTTTATTTATTTATTTATGCCAAGCCTTTTTTTTTTTAGAAACAGTCTCACTTTATTGCCCTTGGTAGAGAGCCATGGTGTCACAGCTCACAGCAACCTCCAACTCCTGGGCTTAGGAGATTCTCTTGCCTCAGCCTCCCAAGTAGCTGGGACTACAGGCACCCGCCACAATGTGCAGCTATTTTTTGTTAAAAGTTTGGCTGGGGCCGGGTTCAAACCCACCACTCTCGGTATATGGGGCTGGCTCCCTACTCACTGAGTCACAGGCACTACCCAGGATACTGATTTTTTTTGCAACTCTACAACTAATCATGATTGCAGCTTTCCCACATTGTCAAAAGCTGAAAGACCCCAACTCAATATCTACCTGTAAGCCATGAGTCATCTATGAAGCACTGTGAATGCTGACACTAAACCATTCATCTACCCATGACTCTCAAAACATTCATTCTCAACAAAAATTTCATACCTTGATACAGCTTTAATATAAAAACCTGTGATCTCAGAGAGTTTATCCAAAAACAAAAATGTCCCTACAAAGACATCATAGCCACCCTAGCTGTTAAAAATTCGATCATCCTACACAGCACAAAATCAGGCTGCCACCTATTTAAAAGGGCAAGGAACTCAGGTTTGTTTTTTTTTTTTTTTTTGAGACAGAGCCTCAAGCTGTCACCCTAGGTAGAGTGCCATAGCATCAAAGCTCACAGCAACCTCCAACTCCTAGGCTGAAGCGAGTCTCCTGCCTCCGCCTCCCAAGTTGCTGGGACCACAGGCGCCTGCCACAACATCTGGCTATTTTTTGGTTGCAGCTGTCATTGTTGTTTGGTGGGTCCAGGCTGGATTCGAACCCGCCAGCTCAGGTGTACGTGGCTGGCGCCTTAGCCGGTTGAGCCACAGGCGCCAAGCCAGAACTCAGGTTTTATAAACTACTAAAATCCATCCACAGCCACTCTCAAATACTTTAATAACTTCAGCACATATGGGAATAAATTATGAAGTTTCTGATCAACATATACATGTACTATCCAATCCAAATAATTTCCTACTATCCTAAAGCCCCAAGGACCCCAGGGGCTCCAATCCTATTTTGATTCCCCCTCATTTCAACTATCCTACGTACAAGAGACTCTTAAAAGCCACTACTGAACTCCCCTCTAAGTCACTTTTCATCTAGAACAATGTTTTTTGTTTTTTGAGACGTAGTCTCATTATGTCACCTACGGTAAAATGCTGTAGCGTCACAGCTCACAGCAACTTCAAATTCTCGGGCTTAAGCAATTCTCTTGCCTCAGCCTCCCAAAGAGCTGAGACTACAGGCACCTGTCACAATGCCCAGCTATTTTTTTGTTGTTTTTGTTTAGTGGCCCGGCCCAGTTCGAACGTGCCAGCCCGGGTGCATATCACTGGAGCCGCAACCACTGTGCTATGGGCCCTGAGCCCAGCCAGAACAATGTTCTTAAAACATAAATCTCCTCATAAATATATTCATAATCTATGTGTATATGACATAATAAAAAATGAGAAAAAAAGCCTAAATAAATAAATAAAATATAAATATCCTGTCATACTTTTGCTTAAAAGCCTTCACCAACTCTGTTGTCACGATATAATCCAAGCTCCTTATAGTAGTAGTCTGGTCCTACAGCCCAACCTCCAGCTCAGCTCTCCAATGACCCCTAGAATCCAAGGGTCTAGCTACTTCAAGTCTGTCTATACCAAGCACCTCCCACCTCTACCCACTGTGTCACTTCTCTCCTAGAATGCTGGTCCCCAACCTGCCTCCTGTATTTAAAACTCAGGGGTCTCATTCTCCACTCTGACCTATGTCCCACATGTTCAACTGAGTGGGTGGGTGGGTGGGGTGGGGAGTCCTTGCTCTGTGCTTCCTTCCATAGTACACTCTGCCTCCTCTGTCACAGCCATTAATGTACTGTGATTACTTATTTACTTATTTTTGAGACTGAGTCTCACTCTGTTACCAAGTACCCTGGCATCATAGCTCATAGCAACCTCAAATTCCCAGGCTCAAGCAATCTTCTCACTTCAGCCTCCTGAGTAGCTGAGACTACAGGGGTGTGCCACCACCTCCAACTAATTTTTCTATTTTTAGTAGAGACAGGGTCTCACTCTTGCTCAGGCTATTCTTGAACTCCTGAGCTCAAACAATCAACCTGCCTCAGCCTCCCAGAGTGCTACGATTACAGGCGTGAGCCACTGCACCCGGCCCTTTTACTTTTTGACATCAGTATCTTCCACATTAGACTGAGCTCCTCAAAGAGAAAAACCATGTTTCTTATCCCTGCTGCTCCCAAAATGTCACCATAAATAAATGTTGACTAAGCGGATATGGATGCTAGAACACCCTGGTATGAAGAGTTACAGTGTCCACTTTACTCACAATGGAATGGCAAACTGAATTGGGAGAGAAGAAAACAATCAAAATAGTTCATGAGAACAGCCTAGTGTAGGACATGACAAAATGAGTAGCATAAGGCAGAAGGACTTAATGAGGGCTGGTGCCTTTCTCCGCCACCTAGTTTTCCCCTAAGCCACACAGTTTAGTTTACCAAATTAAGATGGACCTTCTATTCAGCTGGCATCTCCTGAGACACCGGGCAGGGCAGAATGACTAGAGAGGACTAAGGAACATAACCACACTATCCACTGGATACTCACTTCTGGCTACTATCAATATTCATTGCAAAGTAGAAATAAATTTATTCATCAAACTAGTTTTGTTGTCCTAAAGTCAGAGAAATATGAATGATTTGTTCCTTACCTTGTTTAGTGATCTGAAAAGTCTTCTTGCTGCAAAGGACAACAGCCTGAAGCATCTCATGAGGTGAGACATGTGCCTTGAAATTCCGAGGGTTCCAGAGCTTTCTCATCAACTCTCCAAAACGTTGGACCAATAAGAACATGATATCACCTGGAGGACGCTTGATGTTCTTATAATTGTCTTCTTCCAGGAAGTAGTTCCGAAGAGGAGGAACATTAGACAGAGCCTAAAAATCAAACACTCTAATTAAACCAAAGCCCCTTTGCAGGACCCTTAGACCCAAGCTCTTCCAAGTAAAGTTCTTTTCTAATTTTCTTTTGAGATAGAATCTCACTGTTGCCAGGCTAGAATGCATGTCATCAGCCTAACTCACAGCAATCTCAAACTCCTGGGCTCAAGTGATTTTCTGCATCATCTTCCCAAGTAGCTTAGACTACAGGCACCTACCACAACACCTGGCTAAATTTTTGTATTTTCGGTAGAGACAGGGTCTCCCTCTTGCTCAGGCTGGTCTCAAAACTTCTGAGCTCAAGCAATCCGCTCAGCCTGGTCTCCAAGAGTGCTGGGATTATAGGCAGGAGCCACTGAGCCCAGCCCCAACTAAAGTTATGCTAGAACCTTGTGATTTGTCTGTAACAGCCTTAAAGAGTGAAAGTAAGTGGCTCACATTATAGAAATATCCTTCACATTGAAGGGTGAAGTACAGTTCTACAGACACTTTGCTAATGTAGATATCAGAAAGAAGTTTAGGCTGGACGCAGTGGCTCATACCTATAATCCTATCACTCTAGGAGGCCTAGGAGGGTAGACTGCCTAAGCTCACAGGTTGAAGATCAGCCTGAGCCAGAGTGAGACCCCCATCTTTATAAAAATAGAAAAATTAGCCCAGTGTTGTGGTAGGCACCTGTAGTCCCAGCTACTCAGAGGCTGAGGTAAGAGGATGGTTCAAGCTGCAAAATTTGAGGTTGCTGTGAGCTTTGACACCACAGCACTCTATCTAGGAGGAGTGAGTGAGACTCTGTCTCAAAAAAAAAAAAAAAAAGAGGCTCGGCGCCTGTGGCTCAAGTAGCTAAGGCCACATACACCTGAGGTGGTGGGTTTGAATCCAGCCCAGGCCCACCAAACAATGATGGCTGCAACTAAAAAATAGCTGGGCGTTGTGGCGGGTGCCTGTAGTCCCAGCTACTTGGGGAGGCAGAGGCAGGAAAATCGCTTGAGTCCAGGAGTTGGAGGTTGCTGTGAGCTGTGATGCCACAGCACATAGAGTAACGTGCTTGAGGCTCTGTCTCAAAAAAAAAAAGAAACAAACTTGGTTCAGCACCTGTAGCTCAGCGGCTAGGGTACCTACCACATACACTGGAGCTGGCAGGTTTGAACCCAGCTTGGGCCTACCAAACAACAATGGCAACTACAACCAAAAAATAGCTGGGTATTGTGGTGGGCACTTATAAACCCAGCTATTTGGGAGGCTGAGGCAAGAGAATCGCTTAAGCCCAAGAGTTTGAGGTTGCTGTGAGCTGTGACACCACCACACTCTACTGAGGGCTACATACTGAGACTCTTGTCTCAAAAAACAAAATAAAACAAAAGAATTACACAAAGAATTAATGAAAACAAAAAATCAATTCTTTGAAGATAAAATCAACAGACTTCTCACCACATTAATGAAAAACAGAAAGGGATCTTAATAAGCTCACTCAAAAATGAAAAAGGATTGGCTTGGCACCTGTGGCTCAAGTGGCTAAGGCACCAGCCACATACACCTAAGGTGGCAGGTTTGAATCTAGCCCAGGCCCTCCAAACAACAATGATGGCTGCAACCAAAAAATAGCCGGGCATTGTGGTGGGCGCCTGTGGTCCCAGCTACTTGGGAGGCTGAGGCAGGAGACTCGCTTGAGCTCAGGAGTTGGAGGTTGCTGTGAGCTTTGATGCCATGGCACTCTACCCAGGGGGACAGCTTGAGGCTCTGTCTCAGAAAAAAAAAAAAAAGAAATGAAAAAGAATATATTACAGCTGATGCCACAGAAATACAAAACATCTTGGAATACTAGAAAAATCTCTACACACATAAACCTGAAAACATTGAGGAAATGGACAAATTCTTGGAAACATACAACCTCCCTAGGCCTTATCCGGAAGAAACAGAACTTTTTTTTTTTTTAATTTTTTACTTTATTTATTTTTTTGAGACAGAGTCTCACTTTATCACCCTCGGTCAAGTGCCGTGGTATCAGAGCTCATAGCAACCTCCAACTCCTGGGCTTAGGCAATTCTCTTGCCTAAGCCTCCCGAGTAGCTGGGACTACAAGGCACCTACTAGAACACCAGCTGTTTTTTTGTTGTTGCAATTTTGGCAGGGGTCAGGTTCGAACCCGCCACCCTCAGTATACGGGGTCGGCACCCTACTCACTGAGCCACAGGGACCGCCCAAAAACAGAACTTTTAAACAGACCAATATCAAGTAATGAAATTGAAGCAGCAATAAAAGCCTTCTAATGAAAAAAAGCCTGGGGCTCGCACCTGGGGCTCAAGTGGCTAAGACGCCAGCCATATACACCTAAGCTGGTGGGTTTGAATCTAGCCCGGGCCCGCCAAACAACAGTGACAACTACAAACAGAAATAGCAGGGTGTTGTGGCAGGCGCCTGTAGTCCCAGCTACTTGGGAGGCTAAGGCAAGAGAATCACTTAAGCCCAGGAGTTGGAGGTTGCTGTGAGCTGTGATGCTACAGCACTCTACCCAGGGTGATAGCTTGAGGCTCTGTCAAAAAAAAAAGCCTGGGCCAGATAGTTTCACAGCTCAATGTTACCAGATTTATGAAGAGGAACTGGTACCTATCCTGGAGGTATTTTTCATAACATTGAGAAGGAAGAAATCCTCCCCAACTTATTTTACTAAGCCAGTATCACCTTGATACCAAAGCCAGGAAAAGACACAACAAAAAAAAGAATACTACAGACCAATATCCCTTAAGAATATAGGTCTAAAATTCTCAGCAAAATTTTATTTATTTATTTTTTAATCTGAGTCTTCATCCCTTAATAAAATTCTGGCAAACCAAATTCAGAAGGACATCAAAAAAGCTAATCCACTATAACCAAGTGGGCTTCATCCCAGGGATGCAAGGGTGGTTCAAAGATGCAAATCTATAATGTGATTCATTACATAAACTGAAGCCAAAATAAAGACTATATGATTATCTCTATGCAGGAAAAGCATTTGACAAAATTCAGTACCCTTTTATGACAAGAACTCTTAACAAAATAGTTACAGATGAAAAATACCTCAAAAATATAAAAGCCATTAGCCACAAACCCGCAGGCCACATCATACTAAACAGGGAAAAACTGAAAACATTCCTGCTTAGATCTGGAACAAGACAAGGTTGACCCCGTCACCATAGCATTCTAGTCTAGCCTGGGCAAACAAGTGACAGTCTGTCTTAAAATAAACAAACAAGCAAACACATATCAAGCAAGGCTCTTTTTTTTTTTTTTTCCTGAGACAGAGCCTCAAGCTGTCCCCCTGGGTAGAGTGCTGCAACATCACAGCTCACAGCAACCTCTAACTCCTGGGCTCAAGCGAGTCTCCTGCCTCTGCCTCCCAAATAGCTGGGACCACAGGCACCCGCCACAATGCCCGGCTATTTTTTGGTTGCAGCCATCATTGTTATTGTTGTTTGGCGAGCCCGGGCTGGATTCGAATCTGCCAGCTCAGGTGTATGTGGCTGGCGCCTTAGCCACTTGAAGCACAGGCGCCAAGCCAAGCAAGGCTCTTGATAGTGCCAAGCAACACAGATTCTCTTCTCTTATTCCCTGAAAGCTCTAGAGGCCATGAGCCCACAGGCTGGAAAAAGCCTCACCATTTGACAGCAGTCACTTGAGCAGACACAGAAATAAATACTCAAGTAGAATTCTCAGTAGGACTCAGTGTTTTGGGACCATTTGTGCTCTATAAGGCAGTAATGTTTCTGCCAACATACAATACTGTTTCCCAGGTTACCCCTCTCCCTTAATGTTCCTGTCTTGATCCTACCTGAAGGACAGCGTTGGCATAGTCATTGGCCTTTATGTTATTCAGACCCACGATACCTGGCAGGTAAGTGGTACCATCATATGCCCGGGATAATTTGGCTTGCTTGTCCAAATTTGCAATCTGCTGCTTTGTGAAAGTGGGCTTCAACACATACTGTAAAGGAAAAAAATCTAAGTTGTTCTGGAGCTATAAGCAAAGTTCATAAAATATGTCTACAACAACAATTTCTGCAAAACACTTAGTCATGAAAGTCTCACTGCACATCCAACCAATGTCTAAGTACCTAAGTAAGGTCTCCTCCACATTACTAATCTATAAGGGGATCTCTCTGTTTAACCCCGTATCACTAAATCCCAGGTCTTCCCTCAGACTTCGGGTGTGGTCAATTCCATGATAATTACCATACGCTATGGGACACTCAAGTCTCAGAGGGCAGTAGGAGTCTAAGCCTCAGGTAGCTAGAGAGCCTCCTCTCTCCTACTGGGACTGAGGATCTCTGTGATGCCCTAGGACTCGAGGAGCAGGGTCAGACTTCCCCAGTTATGATAATCATTATGTCACAGACTAGATACAGGACATCACAAACTTGCTTTGAAACCCTGAATTTATTGCAGTTTCTCTCTCTAAAAATACTGTCCATAACCATTTTGACCTTAATTATTATTATTTTTTTTTTGTAGAGACAGAGTTTCACTTTTTCGCCCTTGGTAGAGTGCAGTGGAGTCGCTCCAGCAACCTCCAACTCCTGGGCTTAGGTGATTCTTCTGCCTCAGCCTCCCAAGTAGCTGGGACTACAGGCGCCCACCACAATGCCTGGCTATTTTTTGTTGTAGTTTGGCCAGGGCTGGGTTTGAACCCGCCACCCTCGGTATATGGGGCCGGCGCCCTACTCACTGAGCCATAGGCGCCTCCCTTGACCTTAATTATTAATAGGCAAATAAAACATTTTTCCCTTTTTTATTATTATTTTTTATTAAATCATAACTTTGTACATTGATGTATTTATGGGGGTTGGTGTCCTGCTTTGATATACAACGTGAAATGCTTACATTGAACTAAGTAACACATCCATCACAATTATACTCGTTTCTTACTAGTTTTGAAATGTACCATTGCATCATGCACATTAGGTGAGGTCCCCCCAAATACTCTCAGCAAATAAAACTTTTAAAGCAGATAAAGCAGTATTTCAAAGATTACAAACATAAAGCTTTCTTTAAAAAGAAACAGAATTTCAGCACCAAAAATATGCACACTTATACTAAAAAGGAAAGTAAAAATCAACAATCCAACTCTAATCAAAGCTAAAGAGGACTTTCCATAATCTCCATTTAAGTGTAGTAATTGTGGCTCAGTGCCTATGGCTCAAGTGGCTAAGGCACCAGCCACATACACGTAAGGTGGCGGGTTTGAATCCTTCCCGGGCCCGCCAAACAACAACGGCTGCAACCAAAAAACAGCCGGGTGTTGTGGCGGGCACCTGTGGTCCCAGCTACTTGGGAGGCTGAGGCAGGAGACTCACTTGAGCCCAAGAGCTGAAGGTTGCTGTGAGCTGTGATGCCACAGCACTCTACCCAGGGGGATAGCTCAAGGATAAAAAAATAAATAAGTATAGTAATTGTCTCTTAACATAGGTCACAAACTGGAGCTCACAGATGGGATATGCTGGCCATTCTGGCCACCTCATACAGGGTCTAACAATGAATTCACAAACTTGCCACTGTGTTTTTACGTTGGCAGCACTGTATAAACAACTCAGTAAGGTTTCATAATCTTGTATATCAGTTTCTTATAGCTGAGCTCATGTCGACATGTGGTGGTATCTTGCTTAGTGGCATTCATTATTATTGTGTCTTTGTGCGCCACTGCAAGAATGCTGGAGTTTGAAGAGCAACAAACAAACATCCATAAATTTCTTGTTAAACTTGGCAAAAGTCAAGCGAAATCAAGGACATCATGGTAGTCCAAGTTTATGTGGATAATGCCCTGAAGAAAATGGCAGTGTACAAATGGATTTAACTATTCTCAGGGGATAGTGTCACTGAATGAAGAGAGGTCAGGGTGACCAGTAACAACCAGAGCTGATGAAAACATTGCAAAAATTCATCAAACTATGCTTTAAAATAGTTGACTGTGAGAAGCACAGCAGACCAAGTAAACACCCATAGAGAGACAGGAAAATCTTTTGTTTGTTTTTGAGACAGCATCTTGTTCTGTCACCCAGGCTAGAGGCCTGTTGACCCTAGCCCTAGTTCAAAGTAAGCTAAAACTCCAGGGCATAAGCAATCCTCCTGTCTCAGCCTCTTGAGTAGCTGAGACCTCGTGAGCCACCACACCCAGCTAATTTTTTCTATTTTTAGTAGAGACAGGGTCTCACTTTGCTCAGGCTTGTTTTGAACTCCTGACTTCAAGTGCTCCTCCTGCTTTAGCCAGTTAGGAAAATCTTTTTTTTTTTTTTAAGAGACAGAGTCTCACTTTGTCACCCTTAGTAAATGCCGTGGTGTCACAGCTCACAGTAACCTCCAGCTCTTGGGCTTAGGCGATTCTCTTGCCTCAGCATTCCAAATAGCTGGAACTACAGGCACCCGCCAGAAGGCCCAGCTGTTTTTTCTGTTGTTGCAGTTTGGCCAGGGCCGGGTTCAAACCATGCATACCCTCAGTAGATGGGGCCAGCGTCCTACTCACTGAGCCACAGGCGCCACCCCAATTAGGAAAATCTTAATTGAAAATCTTGGCCAATAACAAATCTTGGCTCTTTCATCACAACAATGTACCAGCTTACATAGTACTGTTTATGAAGGAATTTTTAGTCAGGAAACAAATAACTGTATAGGAACCCCCTCCCTACTCACTTTTTTCTTTACCCAGAGATAAATGAACTATTGAAAGAAGACTTTTCTTTTTTGGTGGGGGGGGGGGCTGGGTAGAGTGCCATGGCATCACAGCTCACAGCAACCTCCAGCTCCTGGGCTTAGCCAATTCTCTTGCCTCAGCCTCCCAAGTAGCTAGGTCTATAGGTGCCCGCCACAACACCTGGCTATTTTTTGTTGCAATTTTGGCTGGGGCTGGGTTCCAATCCGCCACCCTAAGTATATGGGGCCAGAACCCTACCCACTGAGCCACAGGTGCCGCCCTGAAAGAAGATTTTTTTTTTTTTTGGACACAGAGCCTCAAGCTGTCGCCCTGGGTAAGAGTGCTGTAGTGTCATAGCTCACAGCAACCTCCAACTCCTGGGCTCAAGCAAGTCTCCTGCCTCCACCTCCCAAGTAGCAGGGATTACAGGCACCCGCCACAATGCCTGGCTATTTTTTGGTTGCAGCGGTCATTGTTGTTTGGTGGGCCCACGCTGGACTGGAACCCGCCAGCTCAGGTGTATGTGGCTGGCACCTTAGCCATTTGAGCCACATGCGCCAAGCCAAAAGAAGACATTTTGATGACATTCAGGACATCAAGGGAAATCTGATGATAACTTTGGTGGCCATTCCAGAAAGAGGTCCAAAATTGCTTTGACGGGTAGACTAGAGTACTTCAAGGGTGACCATACTGATATTCATATTCACTACTCCATATTCAGCCATGAGATATGTAGCAGTTTTTCTAGGACAAATTCATGAACTTAATTGTCAGACCTCATATGTCAAAAGTAGCCATGAGCTGGTATATGGGCCTGGTATCTACTGTTCCATGCCAGGCCCAGTTCTCATCTCAATTCTCATACCTCAGAAGGTGGTAGGATAACTTATTCACAAAAATATTTTAATCTTAAAAAAAAAAAAAAGTTTTAATTTTGACTAGAAAGGAGCCATATTTCCTTCAGTCCCAGTCCTTGATGTTAAAAGCAGAAATGACAAACAGGCTGCAGTCCGCAGGCCGCAATTATGAACTCTGACCTCCTTACATGGTTTACCTGATTCCTCCCAAAAGGAAAGAAGCCTCTCCGCACCCAAAGGGACTGAAATTTTTCCCTGAACTCAGGTGGTTCAGTTCCCCAGGAACCCTGGGATTACTCACAAAAGAACTAGTCCCAAACCAGCCCTGTTGGACACAAACCGTGATATCCTCCAATGAGGAATCGATGATCTCATAGTTGTCTGGAAGGCAGTAAAATTTAAGAGTGTGAAGGTTGAGGAAGACATGGTGGCTAAACTGGACACTGTGAATATAGGCATGAGACTTCAGACCCCGGCCTGCAGGGAAGAGAGAAAGGCTGTAAGAAAAGGGCAGATCCTAGAAAGGCAAAGATCAGGTTTGCTTTTCCTTTAATTATTTTCTATTGGACCACGTTAGTATCAATAAAAACAAATACTACTTCATTCATGAAATGAATCTCTCACATGAACTTCTCTCATAATAAAAATTAGCCAAGAAAGGGCTCGGCACCTGTGGCTCAATTGGCTAAGGCGCCAGCCACGTGCACCTAAGGTGGCGGGTTTGAATCCCCAGCCCAGGCCCGCCAAACAACAATGATGGCTGCAACCAAAAAAAAAATGGCCGGGCATTGTGGCGGGCACCTGTGGTCCCAGCTACTTGAGAGGTGGAGGCAGGAGACTCGCTTGAGCCCAGGAGTTGGAGGTTGCTATGAGCTGTGATGCCATGGCACTCTACCTAGGGGGATAGCTTGAGGCTCCGTCTCAAAAAAAAAAAAAAAAA